>RJWT010032481.1:0-14115 GCA_004365215.1 Cuniculus paca | reverse complement strand
TGGACCCAATAGAACTATAAACAAACACGCAAGTAAAGGCATCTGAAGATCAGTGTTTTGTCACCACGCCCGCTGGCTCACAGAGCGCAATTACACCTGTACAGGTGATCACAGCGTCCTGGATCCCAAATCGAGTTTTCAGCATATCTGACCAATTTTAAAGCATCGTCAGCCCCAGTCTGTCCTCGGGATCTTCTAATACTCCCTTCTTTTTCTTTCCCTGTTTGCAGAGCTAGACTTCAACCCAGGGCTGCACCCCCAGCCCTGTTTTTATTTTCCATTTTGAGACAGGGTCTTGCTAAGTCACTGAGCCACCCAGGCTGGGCTCACACTTTCCATCCTCCTGCCTCAGCCTCCCAGAGCACTGGATTACAGGCTTGCACCAGCACGCCTGGCTCTCATAATACTTTTTTTTTTTAAAGCCTGAACCCTAAATTACCCTCATTTTTGTCTGCCGCCCTCTTATCTCCGTGTTGCGTAAGGTCTCAGCAGACCTCTGTCGGGCCAAGATGCTCTCTGGCCGGCTCCCCCGGGCTGATGAGTATTTCGTCACCGCAGTGAGGGCTCAGCTCCAGTGGTTCCCCCACCACTATATCCTCACTGTGCTGTGGGGACAAGGGTCACGGGCCACCTGCAGGGATGGAGGAGTGTGGCCGGCGCTGTGACCATGAGCGTGGCCTCAGAATGCAGGATTCAGCCTGCGTGGCAGGTCTTTAATCCCAACCCTGGGAGGCTGAGGCAGAAAGGTCGCAAATTGGAACCCAGCTTGTGCAACTCAGCAGCTTAGGAAGACGCTGACTCAAAATAAAATTGATGGGCCAGGTGTGGTGATGCATACATGTAATCCTGGCACTCAGGAGGCTGAGGCAGGAGGATCTCCATGAGTTCGAGGCAGCCTGAGCTACACAGAGAGAACTTGTTTAGAAAGAAAGATAGAAAGATAAAAGACAGAAGAAAGAAAGAAAGATAGAAAGAAAGAAAGAAAGAAAGAAAGAAAGAAAGAAAGAAAGAGAGGAAGGGAAGGGAGGGGAAGGGAAAGGAGGGGAAGGGAAGGGAGGGGAAGGGCCAAAAAGAGAACTAGAACATGTGATGCCGGGGATGCAGCTCTGTGTGGAGGTCCTGGGTTCGACCCCTGGTACCAAAGAAAGGGAAAACCTGGAGCAGGCCATGAAGCTGGTCCAGCATGGGTTTCTCGCAGGCACAGGTCTGATCTGGTTTACACAGCACCCCATTCCTTGAAGAATTAGCTATACTCTCACTTTCGGGGACGGTGAACCCTGAAAGCTTCTAGCCCCTCTCCATTTATTTATAGCCCAACCTACCTCAAACTCAAAGTGATCCTCCTGCCTCAGCCTCCCAAGTGCTGGGACTACTGGCATGCACCACCACACCCAGCTCCAAGACGTTTCTAACATCCAGCGCAGGCCCAGGGAAGGGGGACACATCGCAGGCCTCAGGCCCTGGCAACACCAGCCGGCCCAGGGAGAGTCTGGGCGGGAGCCAGGGATGGGCCCAAGGAAGCCCAAGGGGCAGCAGAGGCGAGGTGTGGGGCCCCCTTTGCGCCACGGCCCAGGTTCTGATCCACGTTCAGCCCAAGTCCAGGGCTCGGGGGCCAGGGAAGGAGGAGGCGCCCACGGGAACCTGGGGGCCACCATGCGCTGTTTCCAAAATGCGCCATGGCGGAAGCTGGGAGCGGTGCCTCTGTGTGGACCCGGCTTCCCCTGGAGGGGAAGGGAGCGGAGCTGCTGGAGCGGACAGGAGAGTGCAGCTTAATTTCATCTTTTCACCAAAGCCTCGTGTGCTTTTGTGGCTCCAAAGTGCAAAATTGAGCTGCAGGTGGTAGAGATGTTTTCCTTGTGTGTGTGTCCCTGTGTGCGCGCGTGTGTCCCTGTGTGTGTGCGTGTCACCGTGTGTGCTCACACAGTACCAGGACTGAGCCCAGCCTTTGCACTGAGCTTCACCCCCAGCCCTTTTTTATTATTTATTTTGAGACAGGATCTCGATAAGTTGCTCCAAATTGAGTCCTTCTGCCTCAGCCTCCCAAGTGTGGGAATTACAAGTGTGCACTGCCACACCCGGCTCCAGATGCTTTGCTCTTAATAAGAGGGAAACCCAGGTGCAGTCGCATGTGCAGAACAGGGAGCTGGCCATGAGCTCCATGAACAAAATCTGCAGACCGTGATGGAACTACGCGCCCGTGGCCAGCGGCCTGCGGTGCCACCAAGAGCGCTCCCGGGCTGCTGGAGGACACGGTGTGCTCCCGTCTCACACGGAAAATCTGCCAAGCGTCACACAGCTCTCAGCAGTGGCGCCCCGGAAAGGCGGGGGGCTCGATCTGCTTTTCCTTTCTTGTTTATGGTTTCTGTGTCATTTTCTCACGCTGCCTTGGTCGGCCTAGGCGACTGGAGGGCGTCCTTCAGCCCTGTAAGGGTGCCGTTCGCACAGATGCTGTCCCCTGGCCGGGTCCCTCCCCCGGGACTAGCAGGGCCATCAGCGTGACAGCCCCGGCCCCTGCAGGAGGCTGGCAGGGACCCCTCCACCTCCGCTGGAGGGGAGGCTGCAGCCGCCACTAATTGGGAGTTAACTGAGCTTCCCCCCTAATTGCATGCAAATCCCCGCTTGAAAGGCGCCAGGGCCCGACTCCCTGGCCTGGCCCTCTGCTGCGAGCTTCCACCCCGTAGAATGTGCCCTCGAACCAGCAGAGAGGAAGCCCGGCCGGGCACCATGCCTCGATCGGGGACTGGCTGGGGGCAGGGGTCCATCAGGGCTCCCACCTTGGTGGGGAGATGCTCTCCTGGCTGCCCTTCTCTGCTCGCTGCAAAGAACTAACGGACAGCAGAGACAACAGAGGGCTGGATTTAAGCCCCACACCTGTCAGTTCGGCACTCAGGGAGGCTGAGGCAGGAGGATCACAAGAGAAGCTCAGCCTGGGCAATTTAGATACTGGTTTTAAAATAAAACAGGCTTTGAGGAGGCTGAGGCAGGAGGATTGTGAGTTCAAGGCCAACCTGGGCAATTTAGCAATGTAGTGAGTCCCCCATTTCTCCACAAAAATACACATCCACGAAGCATTAAAAGGGCTGGGATGCAGCTTAGCGGGAAGGTCCTAGGTTCAGTCCCAGTAGAGCAAACAATCACCAATCAATAACCAGGACAGTCAGGAGCAAACTAACACAGGTCAGTCGCCCTGGGGAACAGAGTAGAGGATGTGGTGAGGAGCATTTCCCCCACTGGAAGCACCGGGTGCCAGGAGCAACCACAGGAGCATCCAGGCCTCCAGGGGGTCACAAACCAACCCCGGGGCCTTGGCACTGAGCGCATCCCAGCCCTCTTTCATTCTGAGGTAGGATCTCGCTAAATTGCTAAGCTGCCGGGGCTGGCCGGAACACTGTCCTGCTGCCTCAGCCTCCCACGTCGCTGGGGTAACAGGCAAGAGTCCCACACCTGGCTGTGAACTCGGATGTCAGCCTGGTCCTCCTCCCCAGGACACCACGCCTGACCACCGCTCCAGCTGTCTCCACTCCCCAGTCTTGGTTTAAATTCCCCATTCTTTCTTGCTTTTAGCGGAAGAAAAGTGGTTGGTGAGAAGCAGGCACAAGCCACCCCATGAGCTATGCACTGGTTTTTTGTTATGGTTGATACATTGTGTCAACTCAAGCAGTTTGGAAGTTTGACTGACTCAGCAGGGAGCCGGCATTCTTTCTTGGTAAATATCCTCATCCTATGCAAAGGAGGGCAGGGAGATTTTGTGAGTGCTACATCCCCATTGAAGGGGGGGTGGCCAGTGTACAATACAAGGGAGGAGAAGAGGCTTCTCCCTTTTGCTCTGACTGCTTTTGCTTGTTGCTGCCTTGAAGTGTTGCCCGCATGCCATGCTACCCTGCCTTGAAACTAGCTGATTATGAACTGAAATCTCCACAAACTGTAAGCTAAATAAACCTTTCCTTGCTTCACTTTGGGTGTCGGGTGTTTTATCCCAGCAACAGGAGAAAAGTAACCAAGATAGTTTTCTTTTGCCTTCAAGGAAGCAAATTAAACATCAAATTCATCACCATTTCCCTTGTTCCAGATGAGATGAGGCCATGCATCTAGTCCGTTTGCACAAATGGAATCCCGCTGGCCAGCACAAACAGTCAGCCTTATCTTTGCATTGGTAATAGTCACTCAACAAACATCACAGAGTAACTATGATTTTCACAGTCCTGATACAGGGATTGCAGGATGACCTGAGGTTTATAGTGCCGGGTGAGGAGTTCATGGTCCAGGGAATATGGTAAGAGTCTATAAAAGACTTCCTTTCTGGAATCTCAGCACTCCAGGAGGCTGAAGCAGGAGGATCCCAATTTGAGCCCAGCCCATGTATCCTAGTGGCTTAGTATAAGACACTGTCTCAAAATAAGAAATAATGTTTAAAAAGGGGTGGGGATGTAGTTCAGCGTGAAGGGCCAGGGCTCAATCCCCAGTGCTGGGAGAGAATGTTTTGCTCATTTCCAGCATGGCAGCAATGTGAGCTTGGGAGGAACCTCTGGTGCAGTCACTGGATCTGAGGGAAGGGCTGATACGTGCAGGCCCAAGACCCTGAGGCACTAACACTGCAAACTGTGTCCCCAGGGGTTGGGGACGTCCCCAATACAGCCCCAGGCCCAGGCTCACACCACCAAGCCCCTCTGGCCAAAGGAGAGGGCCTTACTATGCAGCCCAGCAACCCTCCTGCCTCAGCCTTCACGCCTACTGCTTACTATGTGTATTCATGCTGCAGTCACAAGGAAGCCAGGGTTGAGCATAGTTTATTCTCCAGTCCTGAGGTCTCCAGTGCACCCGGAATGTGCCTAGCACAGGTTGCCCCTCCCCCACCCTGCAAACCCTGGCTGATGACCAGGCATGGGGCACACACCTAGGATCACAGCCCTCGGGAGGCTGAGGCAGGAGTCTCTAATTCAGCCTGGGTAACTTAGTGACTTAGAGACCCTGTCTCAAAGAGTAAAGGGCTGGGGATCTAGCTCAGTGGCCTGAGCGCCTGCCTGGCAAGCGCGAGGTCATGAGTTCAATCCCCGGTGCCGCAAAAAAAAAAATAAATAAATAAATAGTAAAAAAGACCTGGGTACACAGCCTAGGGAGAAAGAGGCAGGTCAGTCTCCAGTCTCGGAGCTGGCGGGGGTGGGGAGGAGCTCCCGCCTAGGCAGGAAGGATTTCAGGCCCGGAGCCCAGGCAGGAATGTGGCGGAACAGGTCAGAGGGGAGGTGAAGGGCGCTGTCCCTCGCAGTCCCTGTCCCTCTGATCAGTCCAGCCAGGCATGGTGGGGCACACCTGTCATCCCAGGACTCTCGGGAGGCTGAGGCGGGAGGATCACCTCGAGCCTGAGGACAGCCTGGGCAGCATATCAAGGCCTTGTCTCAAAAGAAACAAGACCCAGGGGTTCAGTCCGTCACAATTACCTGATAGATAATTGCAGGCTAACACAGGTCACCACAGCTGGGTCAGGAAAGGCACACATGCATTTTTCACTGCATCTTTCACATCTTTAGCACACATTCATCAACTACCAAAGGTAACGGTAATGTTATGTCACCTAAAGCACATTTTAAAAGGAGGCTAAGCTAAAGAGGTCAAGAGAAAAGCTCTGTAAGTGTTTAGAAAAAGCAAGGACGGGCACCAGCGAGGCTGAGGATATGGGACCTGGCTGAGCTCCCCGGCAGCCAGAGCCAAAGCAGAGCAGGCAGGACCGCGGGTACCCACCGGGCTCCTTCAGCAGCTGCCCCCACTCTCCGCTGTGGCGGGGCTCCACCCACCTGACCCAGGGAGGCCCTGCGTGGATCCTGGCAGCTCCATGACTCTGCCGCTCCATGACTCAAGGGCTAGGCCTCAAGAACTCCCAGCACTGCTGAGGTCAGTCCCTTCCCCTTGGTCCCAGAGACGCTGAGGCATCAGAGGCCTCTAACCTGTAAACAGTCAACAACCAGGGCCAGGCTGAGGTGCTCCAGGAGACTGAGACAGGAGGATTGCATTTGGCCTGCATAGTGAGTTCCAGATCAACCTCGACTACATGGTGAGACTGTCAAAAACCAGGACAAACAAAAAGACGGCTCTGGTCTGCAGCCTGGGGACCAGAAGGGACCTTAAAGAGCCATCATTACTTGGCTCATCAGAGACACCCGAGTGCCTCAGGCTCTGACTTCTCACAAACCAGGCCAGCCACCATGCCTGGGCTGTTCTCTCCAGCAAAGCCAACGAAATCATGCAGAAATCACCAAGTTCAAGCACCCAGAGACGTAGGTTATTCTGCTGGAACCCTGCAGGCTGAGGCAGGACGATCCCCTCCCACTGACAGGAAGCTTGCCTCAGCTACTTCACGCAGACCCCGCCAAGGGAAATCCTTACCACGGGCAGCCACAGGGCCAAGCAGCCCCGCAGGAACAAGAACCCAAGGAGCGCACACGGCTCATGTGGGCACCCGGTCTGGGACACACTGAAGGGCATTATCTAATGCTTCACCCACAATTTTGTACTGGGCATGGTGCTGCAGGCCTGCAATCCTGGCACTCTAGGAGAAGGCTGAGGCAGGAAGATCGCACCCCAAATAAAAAAAGGCTGGGGACAGAGCTCAGAGTGAAAGTGAACACTCTGGATTCACACCCCGGTACAGCAAAAATTTTAGAACTCCTTGGCAATGGGACAGATATTAGCAATGTCAAATACCCAATGTACCAGCTTTCATTTTAATCCAGGTCCACGAATATGGAAGTGCCTTCAGGCTGGGCCTGGTGACGCACACCTGTAGTGCCAGCACTCAGGAGGCAGAGACAGGCAGATCCCCGTCAGCCCCAGCTACACAGTGAGTTCAAGACCAGCTTGAAGTACTGAATTCCTCAAACCCAGTCAACCTACCCACCCCACCCCCAGCCAGGGTGGTACAAATGTCAGAAGTCCTACAGATGAGGTGCACCTGCAATCCTAGGATTCAGGAGGCTGAGGCAGGAGGATCACTGTAAATCTGAGGTCGGCCTGTACTACATAGCGAAGACTCTGTCCCAAAAAACAAACCGCGAAGTCCCATCTGGACACAACACCACCTCTGTAAGCAGCTGCTTAGTAAGGAAAACATTTGAGTTGCATCATTTAATTGCTATTTATTTTCATAAACATGAGGTATTTCAAAGTGCTATGAGATGCAGCACTAAATATATACATTTTGAAGAAATTCAACACAGAACTTTGCATTTCCCAGTTCTATGCACTAAACATGAACAAATACATTAACGGGGGGAAAAAAACAAAAACAGGCTAGGAAAAAGGCATATATATATAGTAAATTTCTTTACAAAAGCTTCTTAGTTCAAAAAGTGATAAAGTAATATCTACTCAAAACTGACTCATTTTCATACGAAAATATAAGTATCAAATGTAGTTATATATCAGCGCCATACTAAAGTATACAGGCAGTGTAGGAATTAGTACAGTACGAAACAGGGATTAACAATAGATCGTATACAAACCATGCCCCTCAAACATTGAGGTATCCTTACAGTACTGGCGAGAGCCAGGCCCGCGGCCACCTCCTCGCCAGGACAAGGCGATGTCCACAGTATTTACACAGACGTCCCCGGGGCGCGCGTGGCTGGAGGTCAAGCACCATTGTAAAAGAAGGAAAGGAACTACGGTGGCAGCAGTCCCAGACCGGGGCTCCCAAGAGTCACGACGACGCAGCTGCCGTGGGAGTGAACAGCAGAGGAGGCCCTGGAGTCACCCAGTATCGTGGGAGAGAGCTTCTGGACATCCCGCAGAACCCCACAGGTCCTGCCCCCACCCAGATCCAAACACGAAAGGAGGCCGACTGGAAAAAGTAAACCAACATTCTTAATGTCAACACAACGTTTAAAAATAAAAATCCAAATGTGCAAAACGTGGCAGTGAGCGAGCGAGTGTCCGTCCGTCCGCGAGTGTCCGTCCGTCCGCCGCTGGTCGTCGGAGGGACGCCTAGCAAGTCCTGGCGAGCTCCACCCTCTTCAGTAGCTGCTGCCGCTGGGCCTGCAGCGCCTCCTTCTCCAGCAGCAGCTGCTGCTCGGCGGCCTGCAGGGCGCGCACGTACTCGGTGGCCTTCTTCAGGATGACCACCTTGGCGGCCTTCTCGTTGCGCACCAGCTCGGGCACGTGGTCCCTGAGCGTCAGGAAGCTGGAGCGCAGGTCGTTGCGGCGCTGCCGCTCCAGGATGTTGTGGTTGCGCCGACGCTCACTGTCCTCGGAGTCCGAGTTCCGCGGGCTCGCGCTCTTGGGCTTGGCGGGCGCCGCGCTCTTGAGAGGCCGCAGCACCGCCTCGCCCTTGGGTTTCTTCTGCGGGGGCTCCTCGCTCTCCACGAAGGGTGAGGGCGCCGCGTAGTTGTGCTGCTGGTGGATGGGGGCGCAGCGCTTGAGGGTCAGCTCACCGGGGGCCGCGCGCCCCGGGACCCCGCCTGCGCCCGCGCCCGCGCCCTTGGGGCGCACGGTGATGGTGAAGGTGGTGACCGCCTTGCTGCTGGACGAGCACCGCCGCTTCTCCACGGTGACCACGTCGATCTCCTCCTCGTCTTCCTCCTCGTCGTCTTCGTCATCTTGGGGAAAAGAAGAGGGTTAGTCTCGGGCTCTGCAGGAGCCCGCGTGAGCTCGGGACGCACAGCGGGCCCGCCCACGGGTGCACTTCTTTCAGACCTCTTTAAATTATTCCGTACAAGCTAGGCGTGGTGGCGCACGCCTGTCATCCCAGCACTGGGGAGGCTGAGGCAGGAAGATCACCCAAGGCCAGACTGTGCTGCCCAGTGAGCTCCAGTCTCAGAAAAGCAAGAAACAAAAAAAAAAAAACCCAGAAAACACAATTTAAAAAAAGTCAAAAAAATACTTATAGAAGTACAGTTTCCTTCCCAGAGTATAAAATGTTAGCAGGTGGTGCAGCCCACTTAGCCGAGCACCTAGAGGCCCTGGGTTCTACCCCAACGCCAAAAAATGGGGAAAAAAACCAAAACCTTTTTTAGCAGACGGCAGAAACCTACGGCACGGGTGGATGGCTGGACCACCCCTGGGCAAAGTACTCCACCTTTCCACACCTCAGTTTCCTCAGCAGTTCAAGAGGCGGAGCACACCTGTGATCTCAGCACTCAGAGGCTGAGGCAGTAGGGTCCCCATGAATTGGAGGCCAGCCTGGGCTAGAGAAAGACCCTGTCTCAAAAAAAAAAAAAAAAGTCAAAAATATCCGAGTTGATTGATTTCCTGTCCTTAAACTGAAGATCCGTTTCATTCACCGCGGAAGAGGAGGAGAATTCCTCTCGGGGTTGGGCCTGCACACTTCGGCCACCTCGCAAGGCCACCGCCCACAGTCGCGACGCCCCCCCCCCCCCCCCGCCAACACACACACACACACAGCTCTCTGGCCGCCAGCGACGCCCGCCGCCCGCCTCCCCCGCCCCACAGGCGCGCGCGAACATGCAGTCACACCCCGCGCTGGCCGGGCGGGAGCAGACGCCGGAGCCCTTTAAGCCGGGCTTTGGGGCCCTGCCAGGCAGACAGCTGTGGGAAGTAAACGCTTCCTCACTTCCTCACCTCCGCCTGGCGCAGACGTTAAAGGGACAGGGCCGGCGGCCGCTGCATCCCCAGCTTCCTCCAGGAGCGGCGGAGGAAACCCCACATGCACCGTGCAAACAGCGGCCTCGGCTCAGAGCCCCGGATGCTGCTCCAAGGACAGCGCGGCGGCCTCTGCGCCCCAGACCTCCGGCGAAGGCTCGGTTTAACCCTTGTTTTCCAGGGACGAGCACACAATGCAGCCAGCCCTTCCGGGGCGCCCGCATTCCTAAAGGGCTGCCGGGTGCTCGCCTGCACCTCCCAAAGCCTCCGCTCTCCAGGCAGGCCGGGAATTAGGGCCACACGACACAGCGCGACGCTGGAAAGAGGCGGCCCCCCGAAGAATGCACACGAGCGACGGCGCAGTGGCAGCCGGCTCGGGACGGGAGGGCGGGAGGAGGGACTGTGGCCAGGCTCCTGCGCGAGTAAACAGCCCACCACCCACGGAGGGCGGGGGAGGGGCGCGCCCACACTCGCAACAAAATGCAAAAAGGAAAAAACCGGCAGCGCAATCTGTGCAGTCTCCCCAACTTCCTGCGTCCGGAATAGAATCTGCACAGCCCTGGTTTTTCCGGGGCGCCTCCCCCTTCTCTGCCCTGCGCCGGAGCCCCTTTCCAGGGGCGCCCACAAGCCTCCGCCCAGGGTGGGGGACAGGATGAGGCCCCGAGCTAGCTCCCTGAAGCTGGGGCCGAGATGCGCGAGGTGGGGACCTCTGGGCACCGGCGCCACTGCGCCCCGGAGCCAACAAAGGCCGGCGCGCGCCCCGCGCCCGGAAAGCCGCGTGAGGGACTGGCCGGGCTTACCCGAGTCGCTCAGTGTGTCCTCGCCGGAGGTGCTCGGCACCGCCGTGGAGTCCGAGCGGTCTTCGGAGCGTGGGGAGGCGGCCCCCGGGGCTGCGGCTACCGCGGGGGCCCCGGCGACCACCGGGGCTGCGCCTGGCACGGGGCTCCCGGCCGGGGCTGCGGGCGCGGGCTCGCGGGGGGTCGCCCGGAACGGGAAGACCACTGCAGGGTCCACGCAGTCGGCGGCGCCCCCGGGGCGCGCTTCTGGGGGTCCCGGAGCGGCGGGCGCTGGGGTCGGGGGCGCGCGGCCGAGCTGCAGCTTCTCGCTCACCGCGCGCTCCAGCTTCTCGCGCGCCGAGAAGCCGCTCCACATGCAGTCCTGCAGGATGACGGGGTTCGGGGTGAGGCGGCTTAGCTCCCCCAGGCCGAACGCCTCCTCCTCGGCCGGGTCGCCCCACAGGCCGGGCTCGCACAGCAGCATCTCGGTGGCCCAGTCCGCGGGCTCCGGGAACGCGCGACTCGGCGACAGCGGCGGCGTGGGCAGCAGCTGAAACTTCTTCCAGATGTCCTCGCCCGGCGGCGTGGAGTCGGGGCCACCGAAGTAGAAGTCATCCTCGTCCGGGAGAAAGCAGGGTTGCAGCGAGTCGAACTCGAGGTCCGGGTTCTTACGGATCATGCCGGGCATGTCGTGCGGGACGGAGCCGGCCAGTGGCGGCCGGCGGCACCCACTGCACCCGCGGACTCCGTCGCTCCCCAGACCTGCAGGCGACAGGCACGGCGCGGTGCGCCGGGGCGCCCCCCGCTAGCGCCTCTCTGCGCGCCCCGGGCTCCCGGAGGTGCAGGAAGTCCTGCCCCGCGCTCGCTCTTCTTTTGTGTACAAGCTGTCTACACCCGGGGCGGGAGGGGCGTGCGGAGCCAGGGGGTGGGGTGGCCGTGCAACTTTGCAAACTGCCTCTCCATTCACACAAGGTCCGCCAGGGGAGGGGGCTGCTGGCGCTGCCGAACCGGGCTCCGAGCTCCCCGCTTGCACCCTGCTCGCTCCGGGGCCAGGCCACCGCGCCAGGGGTGCGAACTCCCAGCCGGCAGCCGAGTAGGGGATTCTCGAGCTCAGCCCTCCTCCTCCAACCGCCCCTTTGTAAAAATGCAACCTCCAAAGTGCAAACGCCAGCAGGGGGGTAGCAAACTTTGCAAAGGCAAAGAAGCTCCGGAGACGGAGCTCTCCAACGGGCGCCCCAAAACCCACCCCCCACGCACACTCCGCGTATGCGGGCGCCCTCCCGCAACCACCCGCTGCAAGGATAATCCTGCCAGCGGCTTATTTTGCATCCCTCCAACCCCACCCCCTTCTCCCCCAGACCCCAGCGACGACCCCTTCCCAGGAGCGCGCGAGCTAGGCGCAGCCCCGACATAGGAACGGTTCGGGGACAGCCGCGACCCCTGCAAGCCGTGACCCAGATTGCGCCGCCCCGCCTCACCCCTTTTCCCTCCCTTCTTCGAGGCCACCCTTTGGGCCTGAGTCCCTGCTCGGACGGGAACGCATCGAGTCCCCGCCGGCTCCAACCCTCACCGTCTCCGGCGCAGGGCGCATCGCTTTCCGCCCCGGCTCTCTCCCCGGCAAGGCTGGGGAAGGACTAGGGCGTGTCTGTTCCCTCGGGTGCCCGTGGAGCCAGGCTGGCTTTCTGGAAGCCCGAAAGGTTTCACTACGTGGGCAGCACGCGCCCCCCGCTCCTTACCTCCCGGGCTGCGAGCGGGGTCTCGGGGGCCGCGGTCAGTGCGCTGCACCGCGCGCGCCCTGCGCCCTCGGCTCCAAGGCGGTCCCCAGAGCCCCCCGCACAGACAGATGACTGTCACTGACTGCGCTTTGAAGCTCGGGGGATATTATTAACTGAAAAATCTGACACACCCGGGAGGCGGGGAGAGAAGGGGGCTGTGGCGCAGGCCAGGGGGAGGGGGCGAGGCGGTGGCGAGCGGCTCCACCCCGCCCTCTCGATTTCCATAAAAATCAGGGGAGGCGCCAAGGCTTTCGCGCCAAAAGCCACTTGCTTTTCTTCTTAGCAGAGGAGGCTGCGACGCTGGCGAGCCCGGTGAGCTCCTCCCGCCCTTTTGGAGACCCGGGTTTGCAGCCGATGCGCGCTGCGAACTCGTTGCGCGCCAAGCGGTGCACGCAGCAGCGGCCCCCGGGCCTGGCGACCGCTCGGCGCTGCAGAAATAAAACGCCACGCATTGCTCCAGGCGCGCTGGGGAGGGCCCGGCCGGCGGGGGGTCGCGAGGGAAGGAACCGGGAAGAAGAGGCAGAGGGCGCGCGCGTGGGGGCCAAGCCCCCAGACGTAGTCCGGGCTCGCGCACCAGAGAGAGGGCGTCCCCGCTTAAACATGAAGACGTGCGGGCGACACGGGTGGCGCCGGCCGCGGGTTTCGCCGGCCAAAGGCGACACCTCGCGGAGACCGAGCAGAAAGCGAAGCCGGAGCGGTGCGGCCACCCCGGACGCACAGCCGGGCCTCGCCCCGGAGCGCGCTCCGACACGGCGCTGTCCCAGGGCTCTGGAAGCCGGTGAGGGCGGGCTGGTGCGGCCACCCGAGCTCGAACACTTGGAGGCCGAGCTGCTGGGAGTCATGCATAAAGGAAAGCCTCGTGCCTCAGTTTCCCCGATGACAAAGCGCTGCCTCTTTGGGCTGTTCTAAAATGTTATGGAGATCCTCAGAACAGCGCCCAGCGCGTCATTAGGATAAGGCTCAGCTATCGTTATTCTGCACCGGAGCGTGGTAGAATCTTCCGGGGAAATGTACACCCCGCCCCCATGGACTCGCCATCGCCCCTCCCGGCCCAGCCCGCCACCAAACCCTCACTTCCGTCAGATTTTCTCGGCTGTATTTAGGAATAATGAGGTGAAATAAAACTTATTGCTCCAGAAACGGGTGTGGCACACGCTTGTAATGCCAGTATTCTGGGAAGCTGAGGCAGGAGGATCTCAAATTCAAACCCATCCTCGGCAGTTTAGACTCAGTCTCAAAAATACAGCTCAGCAGCACAGCGCCTGCCTGGTAAGCGCAAGGTCCTGAGTTCGGTTCACGACTCACGGTACAAAAAAAAAAAGTAAGTGAAATTTTAAAAGATTGGGATGTTTCAGCGGGAAGGCCCTGGGTTCAATCTTCAATACCGGGGGGGGGGTGGAGGAGACTGCTTCCGGGCATCGGAATACCCTGACGCGTGGAGCGGGGCTCCCCCTCGGGGCCCGCCCAGCGACCTGCCCCAGGCCGGGCTCCGCACACCGTCCTTCGCCTTAGCAGTGAGGCCGGGGCCGCCATAGCCCCGGGGCCCTTGCCCCGCGGGGCCACCGCTCAGCCCTGGTGCCCGAGCGCTTCTCGGGAACTGCAGGTCGTGGGAGAGTGCTTCTCTTACCTGCTAGGGAGGGCCTACCCGCCTCGGCCCTGCGGGAGCAAGGAGAGTGAGCTGAGGATGCCGCGAAAAAAATCAATTTATCAGTGGGTGTGGTTGCACACGCCTTTAATCTCAGCACTCTGGGAGGCTGAGGCAGGAGGATCACAAATTCCAGCCAAGCCAAATTCTTGTTTATTTATTTCATTGGTTTTCTTTCTTTCTTTTTTTTTTTTTGTTTGTGTTTTGAGACAGAGTGTCACTTTGTAGTGTAGACTGGCCTCCAACTTACTTTGTAGCCCAAGCAAAGCCCTCAGTCTCAGGAGGCTTCTGCCCTTCAAGCTGCTTGTCCTTGGTTGAGGGATAAGGGGCC
>RJWT010032480.1:0-14110 GCA_004365215.1 Cuniculus paca | reverse complement strand
TTACTTACCCCTGATGGTATGGGCAGGTATACAGCAGATGACAAGAGGCATTATGGTAGCCTTACTGATTGCTTTTTACCCTGTTTAAAAGTCATGTACCATGTTCATTGCCTTGTTTTCATTGACTTTACTCTGTTTTGTTTTGTTTGATTGTAGTCTTTTCAAAATAAAAAAAATAAAAAAGATAGATAACTATACTACTAATCTGTGTTAGCTCATTAAAAAGAACAGTTTGTGCTTTCACTGTTTGATCATTTTTTTCATGCCTACATCTTGTAATTTACAACTGCTTTGAAAATAGAAATATGCAATATATTAACTAGTGTTAATTTCCTCTTATTTTGTTTGAAATTCTGTATCATTGTATTTATAGTCTTTTTTGTTTTAATATAAAAAAATAAAATTACAATTTAAATAAGCATATAAAAAGAAAAAACAAAAAAACTACAGGATTCATGACACTGGCTTCTCATAAAGTAGAATTCAAAGAGGAAATATTCAAGAAACAAATGCATAGTAACAAATGTTAAAAGCCCTTAACAGTTTTAGGCATGCAGCATTTCCTTAAAAATAAATTGATATTATAAAACAAAAGTTTTTAGGAAACTGCTATCATTAATACAAACCTAAATAAACCTTAGGATATTTGTGTATATACCTATCTACCTGTGTGTGAAAAGGGGGAAGAGGTGAAAAAGAGGAGAATATAACCTAGTATTCAGTGATTTCTTTTACAATATCCATATAATGGTTACCAAAATTTATTACGTACCTGCCAACAAAATGTGTGTGTATAAGCCACATGAAACAATTACAGTTGGAAATACATGTAACACCATAATTATGAAGTATAGAAGATAAATAGAAAGATATCTTAAAATGTTAGATTAATAAACAAATGCTTGAGACCATACTCGTAAGTGAAATAAATCAAACTCACATGTGTAAGCACCGCGTCGTCTCCCTAGTGTAAGAAACTGAAAGACTCAATAAGATACAAAATCCCCAATAAATGTGGGGAAAATGTAAGAAACTGCTAAAGGGAAAAACAACTCAGGGAAAAGGAAAAAAGAAGGAAGGGAGGTAGGTGTGGTGGCTCACACCTGTAATCCCAGCACTCGGGAGGCTGAGACAGACGGATCATTGTGAGTTCGAGACCAGCCTGGGCTACAAAGTGAGCTCAAGGCCAGCCTGAATGGCATAGTGAGACCCTGTCTAAAAAACAGGGCTGGGGATCTAGCTCAGCGGTTTAAGTGCCTGCCTGGCAAGTGCAAGGTCATGAGTTCAATCCCCAGTGCCGAAAAAAAAAAAAAAAAAAGAAGGAAGGGAAAAGAAAAGATATAAATTTGTGTGTGTGTGTATATATATATATATATATATATATACTTAAGATTGATAAGATGATTGTACTACTGATTTTATTAACATTTATAGGACTGGACCAATTCTGTATGCCTATACCTGGTAATCTGAGCAACTCTTGAAGACAACTATATGAAATAACAACCTTTGGTATCTTCCCATCACCTAGCTTAGAAAGCCTATATTGTTATTGTTTTGGGCTCCTTATTACTGTTATTTATCTGTCTTTATTGTTTTTGTTATTCTTGTGCTTCGTTCTGCTATTGCCTCTAGCACAGAAAGGATAGATGTACAAGTATACGCTTATATATGCTTAGAACTATTTCTGAAGAGTTTACAAGAGTAGATTTGATTAAGTATCAAGATATGAACAGCTACATTGACGAAAATGAGACATTATGGTAGCCATAGCTGATATTTTATCTTCAGGTTAAGTCCAATAATGCTTTTATTCTTTGATTTGATTGGTTTAAGTCTGTTTTCTACTATTTGATTGCAATATGTGAGAAGATATGAACAGTTTTTCTAAAGAAAGCAAAGGACATTAAAGTAGCCATTGTTGATATCTTGTTGTCTGATTCGAAGGCCTGTAACGCTTTCACTCTTTTGTTTTAGCTGGTTTTATATTATTTTGTTTTGCTTGAGTTTATTGTGTGTGAATGTATGAACAACCATTTCGAAGAAAACAAGAGACACTAGGGTAGCCATTGTTAATTTCCTATCCTTATATTTTGAAGACCTGTATTGCTTGCAGTGGTCTGTTCTGAAATGCTTTGTTGTGTTTAACTCTGTTTTGTTTTGTTTTGTTCTCTTTAAAATAAAAAAAAGCTAATTCTATATGAAGCAAGTATCTTTAAAGAATGAATGTGAAATAAAGACAGTTTCAGATAAAAGATATCTTCTAAAATATTCATAACCAGGATCCCTGTCTAGAAGAAATTCTAAAGTACTTTCCATAGGCAAAACGGAAAAAAAAGTAGCACCTGTTGTACATTTCTTCAGGAAGAAATGAAGATTTCTTGGAATTGCTCACATCTGGGGAAAATTTAAAAGATTACTCTATTTCTCTTAGTTTAAAAACTGCAGTTTTATCATGGGTATAATCCCAGTTACTCCACAAGCTGAAATGCAAGGCTTGAAAATCCTAAATTAACAAGGCTGTGTCTCAAAATCAAAATAAAAACGGCTGGACTGTGACTCAGTCATAGAGGACTGGCTTAGCATGCATGAGTCCCTGAATTCAATCCCAGGATGGGGAAAAAAAGTATTTAATTGTCTAAATTATTGTCTTCTGTTTTGCACTTAATGTAAATGAAATGCAAATGATAACTGTAGCATAAAGAATGGGAAATCCAACAGACAGAGCACATACTTATTAAAAATTGAGAAAAATATCTAAAAACTTATCAGTAATTTGGGAAATAAGAATGAAATAATCTTGTGATACTTGGAAACATACAAAGGACCCTTTTGGCATTGTTGGGAATGTAAAGTGATGCAACTTTCTGAAGGAGGGTACCTATCTGAATATCAAACCCATATAACTTTGACTCAGCATTTCTATTTCTAAAACTGAAAAAAAAATATTGATTGTGAGCCAGGATTTTGTCAAAGTGTTTTCACATCACGACAGTTTTTTTTTTTTGGCAGCATTATTAATAATGCTGAACAATTTTAAAGGACCTAAAATAGAAAAAAGTTAAATAAATATTAGTAGAACCTAAACTTCATTATCTTTGTAGTGATTACAGAGGAACTGACATGTTAGCACATTCTGACATTGAATAATACTGCTATAGTTTGAATGTTAAATGTCCTCCTCAAAGGTTCATCTGCTACATCACTAAGAAAAAAGTATGAGGCATATTTATCATTTATTTGTTTAAATACATTGGGAAATAGAAATATTTAAACATTTTAATATTTTAAATATTTTAAACATTTTTAGTTGGATAATGGTTGAGTGGGTATTTAATTTGTATGCAAGCCTTTCATAGTACTTGAATTTAAAACTTGCGTTACTCAGGGATATTTTTAGGACAATTAACAAAAGATAGGTACATTGTCTTTTTAAAGAAAAGCTTAAAACAAAAGTTAAAAAATGGCATTATAAGAGGTAATTTAAGATATTCAAAAGTTTTACCATAGAAATTAACTTTATGATACCATTATCTCTTTCAGAATATTTTAGTTCCCTATATATTCCATCACTTCTTAACATATTTGAGATGAATTATTTAAGACTGTGAAAGAGAGGAGTAAACACATGATATTTTCTATAAATCTTAGGCTGCTACTCTCTTGAACAAGAATGCCTTAGATACCAATTCACTCCAAATTTTAGTAAATTTATAAGTAAAACTTTTAAATGTGTATAAAAATGTCAAACTTGCATTACATTCAAGACAATCTTTATGTTAGCATCTACGATTATTTTAATGAAGGATTTAGTATTGGAACTCTAGTTTTCACACAAAAAGCTCTGAGAAATGTCTTAAACTAAAAGTCAAGATAAAAAAGCAGTACTAAAAATGTCTAAGAAGTTTATTTTATGAACTTCTTGCAGCAATTACCTTATTCAGAATTTTGTTTTGTTTTGTTGTTTTGAGACTGGGTCTTGCTAAGTAGTCTTACTAAGCTGGCCTTGCACTTGCGGTGATCCTCCTGCCTCAGTCTCCCAAGTGCCGGAATTACAGGCATGTGCCCAGCTCTACAACATTAGTGTTTTGATTTACTGTAACTCTGCTACATAAGTTTAACATCCTCACCTCCTAGCATCTTCACCTCATTCTCTTAAGATTTCATTAAAGAACTGACAGTTGTCTCCTCTCCCAATTTCATTCAATTTTCTTGTTTTCCTTCCACTATGAAATTACACATTTCTGTGCTTTCCCAATCTTCCATCCTGCTTCTACCCTAATATTCAGCTGATGATTTTCCTTCATACTTAATTGAGAATGTACAAGTCATCAAGTGGGGACAACACCATTATGTTCATAATACCTTAAGCACACTGCCATGCAAACGTATACCAACTATCTTTGTTGCTCTTGCTGTGAATAAATATTCCTTTCGCTATCAAAAGCCATTTTCACCACAACGGGTAAGTATAATTATTTCAACTTGATTGGCATGGGAACCACCCAAGGAATTTGTGGAACATGCTTCTGAGTGTCTGTTATGGTTTGTACACTGTGTCAATTTGAGAAGTCTACAAGCTTAACTAAATGACTCAGCAGCTCTACATCCTGGGGTGTAAAGGACAAGCCATTACCGTTCTAGGATGTTGTTCAGTGTGTCAAATGGAGAAGGTCAGAAGTTTAACTGGGTGATTTAGTAGGGGGCTAGGGTCCCTAGTTTATAACATCCTCAGCCTGTGCAAAAGGCAGTCATGCAGATGGTGTGAATGCTACACAGGGGAGTAGCCTGCAAACAATAAAAGGCAAGTGAGGAGGTACTGATGACTGTTTCTTCAGAGGAGCTCCAATCTTCACCTTCAGCTTGTACGTTGACTTCTGACTTCTGGCACAGACTGGTTTCTGCCTGGGGCTCTTCAGCCTTCTTCGTAGACTCTTCAGCCTTCCGATGTAGGTTCTTCAGTGTTCCACTGCACACCCATCGGCATTCTGATACATACTTACACGGGACACTGCAGTAAGCTCCAGCCCTTGAGCTGGATCCTTAACCTCCAGGGTGCAGATATCCTCTGCAGGCTCCCTCATCTGACTTGTGGCTGGCTATTATAAGCCAATCTTGTAATTTCTTATATATTTGTATATCTTGTGTTATATCTATTTCTCTAGTAAACCCTGACTGATACAATGTCTATGCGTGGACCATGGATGCATGAACTTGAGTACTATATGTGCTCCCTCCACTCTTCCTCTCTGGCACTGTTCCCATGCTGTGCTTCCTGCCAGCATGAACTAAGCAGGTGTACTCTACCATGCCCTTTTGCCCTTACATTTCTACCTTGAAACTGGTTCACCATGGAGAGAATTTCCTTAAAATGTGAGCCAAATTAAACCTCTCCTCTTTTAAACTGTGGGTAACAGGTATTGTTTCCCAACAATGGGAAGGCTGACTAGTATAGAAAGTTACTACCAGGAATGGAATCATTGCTATGACTGTACCTGACCTTGTGGTTTAGAAGCCCTTGGAACTAGTTTGTGGGAAGAGTTTGAAAAGATTTGGAGATGTGGGCCAGAGATGTCTTAGAATGTGTATGTACAGTCTGATAAATGATACTGGTCTGAACTCAGAAGAACAAGGCTTACTGGAATGTAGCCAATGATAGTCTGACTCAGGAGATTTTATTTGCAAACAAGGATGCAATTGGTAGTAGTCTTAAAGGCCACAAATGTTACACTCTGCAAAATATTTTGTCTGTATTTTTCCCATGTCCTGAGACTCTGTGGGAGACTACAATTAAGGGTAGTAGATGAAGTGGTCTAGTGAAGGAAGTCTCAAAGCAGCCCAAAATTTATTCTGTGACATGCATATTGCTGGCTGTTTCAGCCAGATTTATAGTGGGAATTGGTAGAAAAAAACAGCAAAATAATTTGAAAAACATTTCTTGCCTCAAAAAGAACACTATGTAAAATCATAGCCAAAGTATTCGTTGTAGCTGAAGAGATTACCAGCATTAAAAAGAAATCAACTACTTTGTATAGGAGCAAGAAAAAAGATGACTTGTGGGCATTTCAGAAATCAGCAAGAGTGAATCCATTACAGGCTTGAGAGTGCAAAAGTATACAACTTTCATTTGAAAGAAAAGTCCTTGGGACATCTATTTGAGAAAGTTCTCCTAAAGAATTGGTTTCCTGGGGTTTATTTCACTGAACTCAGCTATCCAAGCACTCAGAAGCCTCCACAAGCATGGCCAAAGGTGGCCCAGCTACTGCTTGAGCTAGCAGTTGATGCTGGTTTCACAGGCACACAGGACACAAGAGTTGTGGGGTTAGGAAAGTTTCCACACAGATTTTAAAGGAAGGTTTGGGAAGTCAGGCAAGGTGCCCCTCTCAGAGCAATTCATGAAGCTGTGAGAATGAAGTCAAAGGTGCAGTGGAGATCGAAGGAAATTGTAGATTCCAGGAACACAGAATGTCAATGAAAGCAGTAGACTGAGAGTGGAGTCAGCAACAGGGAGAGTATGTATGGGCTATAACCAGCAATGTCATAGGCTTGCTGCTGCCTAAGCAGACTAAAACTCACATTTTCTCTTTGTGTAACCCACTGAAGCTACAGCTGTCAATGTTTGCCTTGCCAAGTTTGGTCTTGCTTTGGTAGGGTTCTTTTCTATTTCCTTACTCATTCCTTTTGGAATGGAGAGGTTTACCTGTGCCATTTACCTCGGGGTTATGGGACTTATTTTTTTTAAGAGAATAAACCAAAAAACAAAAACACAAACAAAACAAAGCAAATCAGAACAGAACAATGCAAGCAACACAGGACTTCAAAACAAGATAACAGGAAATCAATAATGGCTACCATACTGTTTCTTGCTTTCTTCAAAATAGCTGTCCATATCATTACACACAATAAAATCAAACAAAACAAAATAGGATAAAACCAATTGAAACAAAAGAATGAAAGCATTATGGGACTTAAAACAAGACAGTAGGAAATCAACAATGGCTATGATAATGTCTCATTTTCTTCAAAATAGCTGTCTGTACCATCACACATAATAAAATCAAACAATAGAAAACAGGTTAAAACCAATCAAAACAAAAGAATGAAAACATTACAGGACTTCAAAATGAAATAACAAGAAATGAACAATGGCTACTATAATGTCTCTGGTTTACTTCAAAATATCTGTCCATACTATCACACATAGTAAAATCAAATAAAACACATAATAAAACCAATCAAAACAAAAGAATGAAGGCATTACAGGACTTAAAAACAAAATGATAGGAAATCAACAAGGGCTACCATAATGTCTTATTTTCTTCAAAATAGCTGTCCATACCATCACACACAATAAAATCAAACAAAACAAAACAGAATAAAACCAATTAAACAAAAGAATGAAAGTATAGTAGGACTTCAAAAGAAGATAATAGGAAACCAACAATGGTTACCATATTACATTCTGTTATCTTCAAAGTAGCTGCCCATACACAGTAAAATCTAACAAAATAAGACATAACAAAATCAAACCTAACAAAATTATGAAAATGATACAGGAATTCAAGACAAGACAGTAAGACATTCACAGTGGTTATCACCTTCCCCTCCTCGGTGTGTCCTCCCCTACCAGTTTCATAACATCTATTGTGCTTTTTGTATCCCACTAACTCCTTCAGTTTTTTATGCCAGGGAGATAACTTGGTGTTCACTTGTATGAGTTCAAATCATTTTGCCCATGAACATGATCTCCAGTTGCATCCATTTACTGACAAAAGCCTCGAGATTATCCTACTTTATTTTCCATTGTAAGAAAATATCATATCTTTCTTATCCATTCTGCAATTGAATGGCAAGTTACCCTTTCTTTTTTCTTGTCTCCTGTTGTGTGGAGCAATTGTTTTCTCTCCTTTGATTTTCAGTTTATGAATTTCCTCTCAAGTTGTGTTTCCTGTATACAGTATATTGATGGATCCTGTTTCTTGATCCACTCTTCCTGTGTTTCTTTTTATTGCTGAATTGAGGCCATCTACATTAATGGTTACAATCAGCATGCATTGGTTCATCTCTGCCATGCTGTCCTCCTGCTGTTGGCCCTCCACTTTTCCCCTTCATTCAGTTCCCTGTCCTGTTTGGTGATCCTCCTCTGCTGCTGTTCCTGGAACCATGGTCATCTTTATCTCTCTCTAGAGCATCATTCAGCACTCTCTGTAGGGTTGGTTTTGTGGTCATGAATTCCTTCTGTTGTTCTTTATCATGGAAGTATCTTATTTCTTGATCAATTTTGAAAGATAGTTTTGCAGGGTACATCAGTCTGGGTTGGAAGTTGCTTTCTTTCAGGACTTGAAATACTTCACTTCTCCAAACTCTTCTTGAGTTGATGGTTTGTGTTGAGATGTCTGCCATAATTCTGACTGGTTTTCCTTTATAGCTGATCTGTCTCTTTTCTCTAATAGCTTTTAATACTCTCTTCTTGTGCTGAATTCCTGAGATCTTGATTATTATATGTCTGGATGTAGATTTATTTTGGTTATGTCTAGTTGGAGTTCTGTATGCCTCACTTATCTGTATACCAGGTCCTTTTCCCATGTTTGGGAAGTTTTCTACTATTACTTCTGTAAATAGCCTTTTTATTTCCTTTGTGTTGACCCCTACTTCTTCACTAATACTTATCACACTTAAATTATTTTTCTTTGCATTGCCTTGCAGCCATTGAATTGTTATTTCCTGGTTTCTTGTTATTTTTAAGAGATCTTTCCTTTCATGACCACTAGCTGCAATCCTGTCTTCAAGGTCTGAAAGTGTATCTTCAGTTTCTTTCAAGTGGTTTTGCCAGTTTTCAACTGACTTTTTAATTTCCTGGATATCTTTTTGAATCTGTTTCATGCATTGTAATTCCTTCCTAGATTGTTCATTCAAAGTTTCCTTCATTTTCCTATACTCTTCTTTTTTACCTATGTCTTCTTTAGATATACTCAGCAATTCTTTCATTATGATTGTGATTTCTTCTTTTACCTGAGACATTATTTCTGATTTGATTACTTTCACAGACTCATTTGTTTCTTTACTTCTGTTGCTACCCTCTCAGAGTTCAGGTGTGTGACTTCTATTTTCTTCCATGACTGTATCTATGAGACTTGTTCTGTGTGGGCTGGAGGTCTGAGATTGCCTTTTGCTCCTTTGTCTTGACATTCTCCTGGGATCTTCCCAACAAGCCAGTTGTGGAGTCCCAGGTACTTCTCACATTAGCTGCCTGTTATGGTTTGTGTCCAGGTGGCCCCCTAAGTCTCATGCAGTCATGGAGGCAGCTAAATCTAGCATTTGTGATTTGTTTGTTGTTTAGCACTGGGATTGGTGGTGTGAGTTCTGCACCCACCCAGGGGTGGAGCCAGCATACACTGTAAGGTTGGGAAGGAGGCATGCTTTTCCCTCTTTTGTCCTGTTGCCACTTGCAGCCAGGTTGCCCCTCAGCCATATCACCCTGCCTTGGAACCAGCTAAGTATGGACTGAAACCAGCTAAGTATGGACTGAAACCTCCAAGAACTGTAGGAAATAAGCCTCTCCTTCTTTCATGTTGGGCATCAGGTATTTTGTCTCAGCAATGAGAGAAAGCTAACCAAGACACTGCCCCTCTGCCATGTAGGGGAATGGTACGGGCACCTGGGTTTCTCTGATACCAGGTTCCTGTGCAGGGCACAAGGCAGGCTTCTCTAGACCTGTGCAACTACACTGGGGCTTCCCCAATGACTAGGGGTATGTGGTGTGGGGCTGCTTCTTCTCTCAACCTGTGTGTCTACACGGGGTCTCCCCCAATGGTGGCAGGCACACAAGGGTGTGTTTGTCTGATTCTCCTGGTGGGCACAGACTATCTGAAGGAAGCAAGGGTCTCCAATGGTGGCCTGTGGGTGCACAGGGCTTATCTGGCTGCATCTCCCTGCTTGCACTGGCTTCCCACAGGAAGCAAGCCTTCTGATGGTGGTGCCCCCAGCAAGCAGAGGTGGGTCTGGCTGTGTCTTCCTGATTGTGCTGTCTGTCCACTGGAAGCCAGCCTTCCGAAGGTAGCAGTGACATGCAGGGGCCAGACTAGCTGTATCTCCCTGCCTGTGCTGGCTGCCCACAGGAAGCAAGCCTTCTGATGGTGGTGGTGGGCAAGCAGAGGTGGATCTGGTGGGGTATCCCTTATTTTTTTATTCCTATAAAGGTTCACAGCTAAGTGCCTTGAGTTTCAAAAGAAACTTGGACTTGAACTTGAAAAATGCCAGAACAGTTGATTCTATGTGGAAGTAATCATTGGACTTCTGGTTTTACTCAAGATATTTTTATCATGTTAGGTGAAATTATGACCTTGTGTTTATTTTGGGAACCAGTATGGTTTAAAGAGATCTGTTTGGGTGTCAAACTGATAAAGTGTAGTATGTCATAGTCGAGATAGATTCTGTCAACTTTATTACCTTTGTTACAGCTCATCATACATGATGCAGAGTACACACCTGTGTGTGTGTGTGTGTGTGTGTGTGTGTGTGTGTGTTATGGAGGCATGACCTCTACTTCCTTAGTCCTTCTCTGGCACTGTTCCCCTGTTCATTTCCCAGCCACCATAAACTAAGCAGCTTTACCCCACCACACCCTTCTGCCATGATGTTTCTGTCTTGAATCCAGCTAACCACAGACTGGTCAGGCAAATTGAATCACTCCTCCTTTAAGTTGTGGCTGTCAGTTACCATATCAAGTAGTGAAAAAGCTGAATAATATATTTCACCATATATGTTCTAGAATTAACCTTCTTTCCTCATAGAAATTTTTTCTGAATATCAGCAAGATGGTGGAGCAGGAGGTTCAGAACTATCCCTCTACTCAAAGACATGCCAAATAATCAGTGACACAAAAGTCAATTGTCTCTAACAACAACAAAAAAAAATCAAGAAAGCATTCTAGTAACTCTTACTTCACAACTGAGAAAATACCCACAACAAAATGGTGAGGAAAATGTGAGAGACACACTTGTCACAAAGCCGATGCCTAGCAGAGCAAGTTACAATATAGAGAGGGCCCTCACCTCTCACCTTCTTGAAAAATTAAGGGTCATAAAGAGCTAGCTCCTTGCCTATTTCTGGAAACTTGTTCTGACATAGCATTCACCAGTTTCCCAGGACCATAGAAAAGCAAGAGGAAATTTTGAATAGGCATATAAATAATTTTAATGCCTATTTCCTCTGGTTCAGTGCAGAGTGAACAGACAATATAGCCCAATTGCAGCATCTCTCTGGAAGGAGAGAGATTATAAATCTAAAACCCCAACTTTTCCAGCTGCTGTATAAGTGGCTTCCAATTTGTCTACATTTACGAGTTAGTGGAATAGAAAATCAGTAGTTTTCTGGGAGCTGGGATGAAGATGTGGGTACTTCCCATAATTTCTTCCCTCCAGTTTGCTTCCAAGTTAAAACCAAACTTTGAGGTTCTGTCAGGGAGAAGTTGAACTGCACACTCAGCCTTGAAACATTTCTAGCTGCTATCTGAGGAACTGACTTCTAATCCACCTCTTTTTCCAGAGCATATTGAGCCTTTAAATTTTCTAATAGTGGCAGATAGAAAAGCAATGGTTTAAATGTTCTAGAATTAACCTGTAATAAGCATACAGGTATTTATCTGAGATCTCATCCTTAGGCTAATGCAGAGAAAGTAGGCTATAAACTCCAACTTCCAGTTTTTCCCTAAAGAGAAAATTAATCAGACTACACATTCATGACACAACTCTTTCAGCTTCTGCTCAAGAAACTGGCTTTTTGTCTCACATGTCTCAGGCATTGATGAGACAGGCATATTCATCTCTCTCTTGGGGGCCACTAAGAATGGAGAGTGGTTTGAATGAGCATGTTTATGAGACAGGCTATTTGGTCAGGTTCCCACATGTGGGCAGTCTTAGGAATGGAGAAAGTTACTATGTCATCTCATAGCCTGAAACCAGCATAGAGAATTAAGGAAAATGAAGAAACAGGGAAATGTGTTCCAAATAAAAGAAGAGGATAAATCCCAGAAATCAAGCTGATTGAAATGGAGAGGTGATTATCTGACAGAAATTTCAAAATAACAGCCATAAAGTTGCTCCCTAAGGCCAACAGATCAATATATGAACAAAGTGAGATTTCAATAAACATAGAAAATGTACCAAGAAGAAACCATAGTGATGAAGAAGATTACTGCACTATAAAATTCAACAGAAAGTGTCAACAGCACACTATATTAAGCAAAAGAAAGGATTTAATAAAGATCAATGAACTCAAGGACAGATCACTGAAAATCATCCGAAAGATTAAAAGAATGAAAAAGTGAATACAGCCTAAGGGACACTACAGAGTCAACCAATACATGCATTCTGAGAGTTTTAGAAAGACAATAGGAAGAAATAAATAAAAAGTTTGCACAAGAAAATAATGACTGAAAACTTTCCAAATCTTTCTTCTCTTAGTGTCTTTATGAAGTGTGATAAAAAAATATACAAGAGTCATCTGATAGAAAACCAGATTCATGAAAATATTATGGTGTGTCCTCATCCACCTTAAATGTCAAAATGACAATGAAAGTAAACATTTTGAACTGATTCATGACATTGAAGTTGCCATGACAGCTCAACTGAAACCACTCACAAAAGAGGAATTCCAGAGCTGATTTAGAAGGTGGCAAAAATAATGCGCTAAGTGCATCCAAAATGAGAGGGAAATTTTTGAGGGAGATTAATGGAACTCTATCTCTTATTTTAATACATTTTTAAGAATTTAAGCATTCACCATATTGTTCAATCATACTTAGTACATGTGTATATTTAGACAATGGTAGATAATAGATAGGTAATTATGAGAATTGGATCACATAATTTTGAAGTCTGGCACTATGCTGTCTGCATTGTGTAAAGTCAGTATTATAGTTGAACTGCAGTCATTTCTGAGAACCAGGGGATTTAATGGTGTATCTCCTATCCTGAGACTCACAGTCCAAATATTGAAGAGGCAGTGCTATATGATTATAAGTCCTAGAGTTAGAAGGCTCAATAAACAAGAGTTCCAATATTCAAGAGCAGAAGACAGATTTCCCAGTTTAAGAAGAGAAAGAATTTGTCCTTCTCTGACCTTGTTCTGTCTGATCTTTCAGTGTATTGGATGATGCCTGCCCACATTTGTCACATCAGATCTTCTCTTAGTATGCTAATTAAAATACAAGTCTCTTCTAGAAACACCATCATGGGCACACCCAGAAGTAATGCTTTACCAGAAATCTGAGTGTCTGTTAATTCAGTCAAACTGACATCTGAAGTTAGTCATTACAAGTCTACCCCTTGCTTGGCATTTAAATTAATCTCTTCAAACCATGCCTAATTTCCAAATAAAGATAGTGACAAAATCATAGTTTCACATAAAACGATAAAATAACCCCATGTACAACTTAAAACATGCATATTTTTCTCCCAGGAAAGAGCCACCTGCCACTTTGTTGATTAGTCCTTTGTGTGATGACAGGGATATCTGGTGAAAATGGTGACTGGGGTTCACACATCACTTGATTTTAAGATCTTTTTCCTCTATTGTCACCCTTTACCTTCCATGGGGGACACTATGATTCCATGTTCTTCCTCCATTCTGAGAGGTCTATCTACATAACTTTTCCCAAAAAATTTTTTCACCAACTTGCAAATTACATTCTTTCCCAGTCTCTGACCATCCAACCAAGCCACTGACTGTAGTTCATGAATTGGTATATAGTTACATGTCTGACCATGTCTCTTCCCAAACAGAGATCACAACCAGGCACACTATGTAAAGTTCTGCTCACTGGCAGGATCTCTGTCTTAGTTACTTTTCTCATTGAGAGAAAACACCTGATGTCCAAAGTTAAGGGAGGAAAGCTTATTTAGATTACAGTTTGTAGCGGTTTCTGTCCATAATCAGCTGACTCCAAGCAGGGTGGCACATGATAGAGGGGCAACAATTCATGGCATTGAAAGACAGCAAAAGCAAGGAGAAATGGGGAGAAGGAGGCAGGAGGAGGAGAGGAGAGAGAGACCAAGACAGAGACAGAGGCAGAGACTTCTTTCTTTCCCTTTTATGGTATGCAGGGTAC
>RJWT010032479.1:0-14107 GCA_004365215.1 Cuniculus paca | reverse complement strand
TGCGTGTGGAGGCCAACTCGATATCAGCATTAAATGAAATCACAGCTTTAAAACCTGTAGCACATAGCAGGCGTTCTACATGTAATTGATTCCTTCTCCTTGCCCCTCTTCCCCTTGCTCTACGACTTTGATGGTGTCACTAGTACCTGTGGATACAGAGAAACTCTACCAACTCTTTCAGAAATAAAGATGAATTAACTTTGAAATAATAGTATGAGTCAGTAAAAAATAAGAGTTACTTATTAGTACTTCATGTACAGTTTGGGTACATATATTTGCATAAAATAATTTTTGCAAATTACTATGCAGTTTCATCCCATGCCATCACAGCTGAGTCTCTTGCAGAGATGATGAGACCAGATGCTTGGTGCTGTGAAAAGCAAAGCTTTCCACTTACAGTGCTGTCCCCTTCTTCCCCAAAGATAGAGATTTTTGCAGTTAGATTCCATGAAGAGTTAAAGAGTGTAATAGAACTGGAGGTAAAGAAATTTTCAGTTCCTGCTGGGAAGAAGTGATGATTTAGTTATCTTTTCTTAAAAGTTTAAAAATCTTGATTCTCATCTTTTAAAATGTATTTATAGCATTACTCAGCCAGGCAGTCATAAAATCCACAAGGTTAAAAAGTTAGTTGGATGCGGCAGAGGGGCCCCTCCCCTCGTTGCGATGGTATGTACTGTCTCCATGACAACTGGCTTGGGTCTCCTGTCCTAGATGGAGGCCCTGCTCCTCTTCCTAATCACACTGCTTAGCCCTACAAGTCATAGCATCACTTGATAGTGTGTCTGCTTGCAGCAGTGAGTTCTTTCTGAAGTCATTTGGAAGGTTCTGTTGGTCCTGAGTTTTTATTAAGTGGAAATTTTATTCTATGGAAATGATCACATTTATGCTTGAGCTGTTACTAAAATATTATAATTGTTAACACCATTTTTGAATTAATACTGTTTAAAGCATTAGGTTTTAATGAATTACTGCTTAATTCCCTGAATATTGCATACATTGACCCATTTGTGTACTCCTTCCTTCCCTACCTACATTCTTCTCAGGCCCAGGGGACATTTCAGGGTGTCTTGTAAGTAGCTGAAATGGGGGTAAAACAAGGCCTCCCTATGCCTGTCCCGTCTGTGAAGAGCAGAATGTAGTACCCCAGCCAGCTTCCTGGTGCACAGCAGCTTCTAGAATTGCACAAATGACAGCATCTCAGGTTGTTCCCCCCACTTTCACAGTCTCCTGTGACAGGGCCACTGTCTCTGTTTGGGATATCTGCACCGCGTGGCTCAGAGCTCTGTGACCCAGGCAGCACCCTCCACTTTTGCGTTCTGGTCTGTGAGTTGGGGGCAGTAACTCTAACTCCAGCTGGAGTAGTGTGAGGATTAGCAAGTGTAAATTAGAGAAGTGCTATGAGGGTATTCTGATTTGCACACAGTCACAGGGTGATAATTAACAAAGTTTCGTCAATTTTTGAGTTCTTAAAATGTCAAAAAATAGACCATGTCTGAAATCAGGTGGCTTGGCAGAACGTCTGTGTTTTGAAGGTTTGTAAAATCTAAAGCAAGCTTAAAAACTGTGCGGTACTCTCCTGTTTGTTTCCTTCCGGAAACTGCTCACCAGTCCTCATAAGAGCTCGCTCTGTTTCCTGTTCTGAATGCTGCTGACCATGACTCTGAACTGACCTTAAAAAGGCCAAGGCCTGTTGAGAAACAAGGGCTGCTTTTCTGCCAGGTGTCGCTCGTGTTACCCTGCTAGGCCCTGTTTGTTGCCTGTTTGGACTGGCTGATTCGTGTCATGTGAAGAGGGAGGTCAGGGCATATTGGTTTTCATGTGGTTCCTGTGTTTTTGGTGGGGTGGTTGACAGTTTCTAGTGTGTCATTAAGTTAGGAGAAAAGGAAATCTGGATCCATGGGTGATTTGAGTTCCTCTTCCGGTGGGTGTCCCATAAACTTGAGCATGCACAGAAAGTCTCACAGGGAGGCAAAGCACTGAGTGTTCCTGCTGCTGGCTGTAGCAAGGGTCAGTGCAGCTGTACAGACAGGGTAGAGCCCAGTAGCTCCCAAGTTCTGTGCCCCACAATCAGTACAGAGGCACAGGTTGTCTCTTGAGCAAGTGTATTGACATTGAGGTGTGGCCCTGGATGCCTCATCTGAAATAAGTCAGGGTGGAGGGGAGCGAGGCCTGACTTGCTATTTTAGAATCCTTGTTTTCTGTGCCGTGGCAGCATCTGTGTCATCTGATGCGAAGGTGACCGTGCTGTTCTCTGTGCAGAGATGTGCAGGAGTGTAGCATCAAGCAGTTAGCAGTTCGGATCAGATTGGGTTGGGCGCCTGAGTTCACGGACTCTGTGCTCTGGGATGCAGTTGAGCAAATGGGACCTTGAGTGTTTCTTACCACCTGTCGTTCTGCTTTTGCAACTTTTATTTTTATTAGCCATGTTTGCAGTACACAGTGGTTATAGTCCTTGTGAGAAGTTGGTGCATGGACACAACACACTTAATTTGTTTTGTCTCTTCCCTCGCCTCAGCCCCCCTCCTCTCATCTCTTGATGCCTTCCCATTTGAAGAAAATTTATCTCCCTACTTCCTACTGTATTTTATTTTGCTCCTTATTTATATTTTGGGTTTCTCATATAAGAGAAACCATGTGGTATGTAAGCTTGTGTATCTGATTTATTTTACTTAACATTATCGTCTCAAGGTGGATATTTTTTCTTACAAATGACTCGAGTTTATCTTTCTTAATGGCGAAGTAGTACTCCATTGTGTATGAATACCACATTTTCTTTATCCATCCATCTGTTGATGGACATTGCTACCTACGAGGGCACACTGCAGGACTGGGGGAGGTAGGAATGAAAAAACTGAGCATCATATCTGTTTAATAGGCATGAAAGTTCTGAGTAGGTAGGGAAGTGTTCAGGTAAGAACTGTTCCATTCTTCTCAATTCTTTTTATCCATACCTGTTGCTACATCCTATCCTGGATGCCCTGTCTGGATCTATGTCCTATCCTGGCAGTAGCCATTAACCTTCTGTGCCCATTTAAACTGACATATTAATTAAGATGAATTATAACTAAGAAAACCCGTCAGTACTTTAGTCATGAGAGACACATTTCATAGGCTCAGGGTTCACAGGTTGATTGTGCCATGTATGATGAAGCAGATGTACGTGTTTCCTTGATGCTGGACAGTGTGAACACAGTGAGTACTAGAAGAGCAAAGTCTCTGTGTGCCTGTGTGTGTGTGTGTGTGTGTGTGTGTGTGCGCGCGCGCACATCATTAAGTCCTCACAGTGGAACCTGGGGTGCTCAGCATGTGCACAGCTCCCAGCTGCTGTGGGAGCAAGTAGATGATTGCACGGAAAGCACAGAGTAAATGGGTGAGGGGTGTTCATGCTTCATGGCCTTGGCTGGGCACTGTCCCTTTCCTCATTCATGCAGGTGAGTCCGCAGGGAGTAGTGGTTCTCCAGGTTTAGTTCTTCTAATTTTATATGTGCCATCTGCCTGCTTCTAATTTCATGTATTCAGTTACATTTCCTCCCAATTCTTTAGTGCTGTCAGCCTCCTCCTGGAAGTCTCAGAGCTAGCATTCTGGTGATCTTTTTCTGTCTTGCGGACTCTTATGGTTCTTAATTACAATGGTGTCTCTCACACAGCCCATCCTGTATGCTGGATGGAGTGCCAAGTGCTTCCTTCAGGGGCACAACTCAGTGTGATCCTCACCTCCTCCTGAAGGGCAGGTGCCCACTTCCTTCATAGGAAGGGCCAGACCCTACAGGGAAAGACATTTGCCCAGGGTAGGCCGGCTCTTCAGGCCTGCTAGAGCCAGTGGTCACCCCTTACCTGATGAATCTCTTCACCGTGCTCAGTATTTTGGCTGATCTACACATGCATGGCCTCTGTATCCATTGTGAACTGTAGAGAGAGAAACTGCGGAGACACCAAATAGTGGCCTAAGCAGGATTTACTTTTCTTGAGGGGAAATGGAAAACCTAGGGAAGGAGCCCAGGGCACCTAAGGTACATGGTGGTTTCTGTTTCGCATTCTGCCACCCCTAGGTGGGGCTCTTGTCCTCACCAGAAGTGCAGCTCCTGGATGGAGTTTAAGGCAGAAAGGAGATGGAGCAGAAGGAATGAGAGCCAGACACAGCCTCTGTCCCCATTTCAGGAATGTTTCTGGAATCCCCACTCAAGCATTTTATTCATATTTCGCCGGGCCCCCACCTTTTCTGCGAAGGGTGGGACTGGGAGTCGGTTAGCTAGCCATACCACTTCCAATGAAATTGAGCTTCCACATCCAAGCACCAAGAGAAAACTTGAGTATTGGGCAGATGTGCAGCCTGTCAAGCTTATGTTGCAGGTTTTCGTTTTCAGGTTGTAAACTCACTCCTCAGAGATTTGAGCACGTTGTATCAGCCAGGGTGTAATCATTTTCTCCTTCCAGGGTGGTGACCCTCCTGCATGGCAGCCAGCCAGCACCCGCCTCTCGCTATAACGCCCCCAGAAGTGGTGCTCATTTGTTACTTTCCTGGGTCCTGTACACCTCAGAATTTACAACCCCGTATCCAAGGATACTGTTTCCATCCCTGAAGGGCCAGGCTTCACCCTGTGGTTGTGGCTTCAGGGAAGCATTTCCCCTTTCTGCGGCTGACCATCAGTTCTGCACCCCAGGGGGGGTGTGGGGACTGTGGGTCATGTCAGGACCAGAGGAACCAGGGAACCCCACAGTCAGTTTTGGTGCAGGGCTGCTTTTGTGTTTGTGTATATGCCTTGTGTGCCGAGGTCAGTGCCTGCACACCCTGTGGTGAGATTTCCCTTGCAGACAGACTCTCCCACACAGAATTTCCTCGCTTTGTGCTTGTTAAGACAAGTGTTGAAGCTCCTCATGGTACTATAATCCTGGCACTTGAGAGGCTGAGGCAGGAGGATCACGATGAGTTTGAGGCCAGTCTGGCAAGGCCAGGCTGAACTATATAGCAAGACTCTGTCATAAACAAAAAGAAAAACAAAACAAACCCCCAACAAAACAGTGTCGAAGTTTTCCAGGAATATATTGGAAAGGTACCTATTTGCAGAAAAGGTAGTTGTTCAGAGTGTGGCATTTGAAACCACTTATTTGGTTGGCTGTTGATTTCAGTCATATGGAAATGGGGTGAAAATAAAAATGCTGGTGTAGAAACTTCTGATCTTTTCTGGAGTTGACAGAAGGATGCACGTTGTCTCATTTACTCATTCTTTGAGAAATTAGAAGTCTCACATGTACACCATACTAAGTTACAGGGATAGCAGAGTTCTTAAGAGAGTCACATTTATTTATGATTGCTTTGCTTTAATACAGTTCATTTATTTATTTACCTATTTGTTTATTTTTGATGATTTTGGGAATTGAACACACTGAGCTATATCCTCAACACTTTTTATTTTGAGACAAGGTATCACTAACTTGCCGAGGCTGACCTCAAATTTACGATCCTTGTGCCCTCTCTGCCTCCCAAGAACTGGGATTACAGGTATGCACTACCATGCCTGGCTGACATTCATATGTTTCAAATAAAAGAACTTTCATTCAACTCCCCCATTTTTGTCAGGGGCATTTCAGATAGTTCCTAATTGAGACAACACGTTTTTTTCCCAAACAAGTTTCCATTTTTAAGAACCAAACACATCATGTAAATGGAAACACTTTTTTAGAACAGTATAATAAAATATGGTCTTGGGCAGACAAAGCCAATGTTTGTTTTTTGTCTCTTTATCTTTGCTTGCACCTATCGGAATACATTATGAAGTTTATTTATTGATCTAGAAATTTGCTTTTTATGTTTCTGTGGTATTAGCCTAATAGGGAGGACAAGGCAAGCAGAACAGAGAAAGGAGTAAAGGTTGGATATATCAAAACTCAGCAGCTGAGAAAAGTGTGGTATGTGTTTTAGAGTTTTGATACTGAAATCTTGAGGAATGGTGCTTGTGTTAAAAATGTTGTCAATGGGAGAATATATATATAAGAATGTACTAAGATCTCGGCCTTTCCAGGAACCCACTTCTCAGTGTGTTAAACCTGTACTTGGAGAACTATTCATACCACACAGCAAGGTGATGTTTACAGTTCCTGAGCTGCTTATTACACTGTTTTGGGCTGGGCTATCTAGACACTGTCATAAACTTGAAGATGTCTCTGTAATTCTTGAATTATGAATGAGTAAAGCATGCTAGTAGGGTATCTCAGTAGCAGTGCAAATATTTTCTATTATCAGTTACCCTTTGGGTGTCAGTTATGTCTTCCAACTTTTTTTTTTTTTTTTTTTTGGTACTGGAAATTGAACTCAGGACCTCACTGTTGTCAGGCAGGCGTTGTGCCACCGAGCTAAACCCCTGGCCCCTTCCAACATTTTTTTAAGTGGTAAAGGAACTGTATGCATTCATCCACTGTTCCTTTTTACCTGTTAGGTAGCATTTCACATTTAGAGGCATTGGTAACAAGTCAAATCTGTTTGCTTCTATCATTTTCCTTCCTGGATGGGCTCAGATCTGATATTAACTAGGGTCAGGAGGCCCATGCTGGACAACTCCTTTCAGTACCTGCTGTGTGTCTGTCGTCCCCCACCATGGCCCCCGACTCCCTGGAGGCATCCTGGCCTAGAGATTCTTTGCTGTAATGGTGTCACAAGGGAGGGCAGAAGTAGGTAGCATCGATCCAGGACTTCCTCAGTATGCAGGCTGTTCATAAATCCCCCATTGCCTGGAAATATGCCCAACCTGTGTTGGCACAAGATGCCCTGGAGCCCTCCCACTCCTAGTTAAGTGCTTCCTCTTCTGTCGCACTTAATAGCTTTCTTCATATCATTCAGACTTCAGTCTTCATTCACATTCCTTTCAGATTCTTCTTCTGCGCCTCTAACATTGACCCAAACTCTACATTCTCCTTTTCTTATGGAGCATGTATTTTCAGGTTTTAAAAAAATATACACACACACTGTGTTTCTTGCCATTAGATACAAACATTCACTCTCTTCTGGTATGTTTTAGAAAATACTTCCAAACATATGTGACCATATAGTCTTAACAAATTACCCCAACTAAGTTTGCATGGTGATACTCCATGACTACCATGCATTAAAACCCACATACTGCTATGATATTACATTCATAGCCAATATGTAGGAGAACATAAGGTAATAAAGAGATTCATATAGTAATATGAATCACTTTCATAATGGCTCTTACTGAGATGTAATGCTCTTTAGTCTATCATGAGCTCCTGTGAGAGTTTCAACAATTCTGACATAGCTATTCATTGAATCCCTTCACTCATTTAGTGAAACATCACACAGGGAACATTTTCTTTGTGCTAGGTTTAGTTCTACTGTACCAGGCAATGGGTAGTGAACAAAGAAGAGTCCCTGCTCTTCAGCAGGCGATATATCAAGAGGTTTAATGACTTCAAGCTCCTGGGACAGATAAGCAGTGGCTGGTGCACCTAACATGTTTCTATGTTGGTGGCTTTTCTTTTACAATACTGCTTATCTGTTGTTACCTCTAGTGCAGCCTTCCAAAAAGAGGACAGAGCTCAAATTACATTGACAGTGTGTTTTTTTTCTAAAAGTTCATTCAGAGTTTATATCATATCCTCTTGTTTATCTTGGTTTTAATGAAGAGCCTTTCAGATGATATAATGTCCTTCTTTTGTATCTTTACCCTCTGGAAAATGCATCTTCCTTATCTCGACACATGGAGGTTGTCAATGCGTTAGTAGGACCAGCTTTGCTGGTTTGAGTGTTTTCCTGGGATATGAGACTTTGGCTTTTGAAACCTCAAGTCTTTGGCAAACTGGAACTGAGTTTGCCTGGGAATGAGGGATTTCTTGGTCTGCAGGACTTTCAGTGCTAAGGCCAGTTAGGTCTCAGGCAAATTGTCACTAGTTGATCATCCTGGTTTGTGTAATACAGGTACAAGAGGGTTATGTTCACAATTCAGAATACCACATGAACATGGGTTCAGAAATCTTACCACATTTCCCAAATAAGTATATTTAAATTAGTTATTTTCTTAAAGAATTGAGGTATTCAAATGAATTTGGCTAGTAATTTTATTTCACTTCTGCTATTGATACAGGGGAATGAAACTCTCAAACCACTATGTCTGGTATGAGTTTGTTTTCTCTAAAATCGAAGAATGAATTTTAGGAACAACGGAGGTTAAAAGCAGAATATATTTATTGGAAGAAAGAAAGCTTCTGTCAGAAGGACAGAAGGGGTCCCGAGTGGGTTGCCAAAGACTGTCATTTTAGGGACTTTTTATGGAGTAGAAGGGTCCAAGGTGGGGAAGAATGGGAATTCCTAAGGTGGGCATAAGGTGGGACAGAACTATGGTTAACCAATAAGGTTAATTGCTCAGGTAAAATTGATTAAGTCCGGGACAAATGGGGAAGTGAGTCACGTAGCCAGTGAGCATGTTTAAGGAGCAGTGACTCTTCCCTAGGGGGTCGAGACAGGTGACTCCTAGCTTCCTTAGGGCTCTACAGACCTAATTAGAATATCAGTCCTCAGGAAGAAGGTGCATTTGTTTGATCTGTTGTCCCAAGACCGGCCCACAGCAGGAGGTGTTTCTCTCCTTTACAGTTGCAAGGTATCTAGGTTTTTGCATTGGCTCCATGGAGGACCTGGCCCTGTCTGACTGCCTATAGTAATTCTAACTATCTCAGCTTCCTGTAACACTATCAGTTGTTTAGATGAAAATACAGTACTCTAAGTCATAATAGTGCACACTGATAAGTTAATTTCTAGTATGTATTCCTGCTTCCTATCAACTAGTGACTTATGTATCTGCCTTGTGGAGAAATTCTGTTTGAATCTGAATCTACAGGGGGAGAACTAGTTTCTTCAGGTTAAATTGTCAAAGGTTGCCAAGATCAACTCCACATCTTTAGTGTAACCTGAAAAGGAAGGAGAAAATATTAGTGATTTGATATTTGAGCTCAGTTATGTTCTTTCCCCAAAAGATGTGAGGAAAAGCACACCGCTGAACCATCTTGTAAATACCTGGAAGAAATGCTTGTTCCTTTACCCCTCACCCTGTCCTTTGCTGAGTGCACAGGGGCATCTTAACGGGACCTTGTTTCACTTAGTTTTTACAATCAAGTTTATGAAGTACTCTGCATTCACTACAATAATTGCCAACCCTCAAATTCCAGTGTGTAAAATAAAATCTGTTTCTGGCTCAGGATATCTGTGCGTCAGAGTTTTTAGGGATGAGAAAAGCACTGTGTGAGGCTGAGTCATTCAGCTTGGCTACCTTTCCAGTGCAGCCCTGCTGGGCCCAGCAGGAAGACTGCGGGTGGTGTGAGCTGCTGGCTGAGGGCGTGGCCAGGAAGGAACGTGTTTCCCCGCACACCCTTCATTGGCTGGAACTGGTCACGTGGCCCTGCCCACTCCCACAAGGGAGGCCTGAAGCCTAACCTTGGCGTCCCAGGCCTGGGAGCGTCAGGACTCTTTGGTAGCTGCTTTGGTGTCTGCCACAGCAGGAAGTCCTCTCCACTTGAAAAGAAGGAACCTGAGGCTCAGATTGTTTCGCCTACAGGTGACTGGGCTCCAACTCAGAAGTAGCTGGGTGTGGTGCACTGAGCTGCTAAGGGCACCTCCCCTACAGACTTTTCATCCCTTAGTAAGTTATATTATTAAGGTTAGTTTCATCCCTTCAGAGAAAGGTCTCAGAAAGAATCACACACGCTCACACTCTTTCACACTCTCACAAATAGATGCAACAGGAATTTGGTAATTTTATCAAGAAAATAACCATTCTCTGTGGAAACAGCCTGAAGTTTTCAGTGCATTTTAATTAGATTGCCTGTCAGCTTTCCTATTGTTGTGCGCTGTGCAGTAATGGGTCTTCGGGGCCAGGAGTGAATATACTTACATACTGAAGTGGATTGCCCGATTCTAGGATGTCATTCCTAGCATCTTATTAACGGCTGTCCTGGGCGACATAGGGTATGAAACATTCTAGGTCGCTTTGTTCTGCTTTGGTTCACTTGGCCCACGTCCTTAGCTCCGCTATGTGCTTCACGTTTACTTTTCTTTTATAGGAAGTTTCATTCAGTTTAACAGGTAGTTCCTGTGTCCACTAGTAACCCAAATGGAGATACATGGCCTGACAAAGTGGATTTCTTCTGCCTTGTTTCTCCTTCTGAGGCAGGCAATAATTTGGCAAATGTGCTTCTATCTTTTGAGTAATTCTTACTTCTGATTATTGCTTTTGTGCTTCTAGAGTAGAAGGGTATGTAGTGCTCCTGAGTTACCCAAGATTAATGGAATTGTTAAACAAATCAGTGAAAGTTGAGCACCTGTTATGTGCCGACTACAACTGAGATATGATTAGGATTGCTGGTGAAGGAATTATCATACATACCATCAGTAAGACTCAGATGTTCCTTAGAATGGTCTCATTTCAGTGCTGGTGTGTTAGATCTACCAGTTGTCATTATGGTGAAGCAAATCATGGGCTAACAGAATGTATTTGGAGGCAGATTACACTGCATTGTTTCAGCTCTGCCACTAATGGGTTCTGTCATATTTGATGAGTTGCTGAATCAAACTGAGTTTCTGTGTCCACTACACTGCTCGTAACCCAAACCAAGGCACATGAAGACGAAGTGCCTTCATCTGTGTGATGGTGAGAAGAGCCCTTGTGCATACTGGAGTTGTGTCATCTGAAGCACACTTAAGGGCAGGGGTGTAAATGAGCTTGCCTGGCATGCACAGGGGCCAAAATGTGTATAGGTTTTTATCCCTGTCACCACCCCGAAGCACATATCATCTCTATCCTCAACATAAATGAGTGACTGATGAATAACTGATGAGTGATGTGTGTGGTTCCCCATGATACGTAAGTTATTAAGGTGTGCTGAGAAGGAGCACGTTTGAGTTAGACAAAGTAATTTTTAAATCATTAGCATAAACAAATGAATAATAAGTGAGTAGTATATGGCATACCACATGCTCTGTGTGCAGTTCCTTATGATGCAGATACTGAGGTCTTCACAGTGTGCTCAGTGAGAGGCTTAGGGATTTTGAACCTGTGTATTGTTGTTACATCATTATTTTGGAGCAGGGATTTTCCCTGATAGGTTGAAACACTCCTGCCTTAGCCTCCAGGGAGCTGAGGATTCAGGTGCATGCCACTGTGCCTGGCTTGAACTTGCTATGTTTTGTGATATGTATGTATCTATCTACCTTCATAAATGTGTTTAAGAGAATGTTCTAATGATAAGAGTAGCTCCACATAGATAAAAGATAAATTTGTTCAACAGTTTATTTGAAAGTCTAGGAATAAATGACAAATGAAGGGTCACCTGTTTCCTCACGTGAGTCACTCTGGCAGCAGGAGGACTTCAGTTTTTTATGGCACAGGGAACTTCAGTTTTGGAGGCAAAAGAACAATCATGTGGTGCCACCATTTTCTGATCCAGAGAGAACTGCAAACCCAGAGGGGGATTTTCCATTCAGGATCCCCTTAACAAGTTGGGATTCCTGTGGCATTCAGCCATCTGCCTCAGATTTAATGTGATTATGTACATTGGAATTCTTGAGCTTTAAATCTTCACATAGAAGACTCTGTCTCTGATTTGTGATTTGTTATTTAGCTGATAGGATTTTGATGTTTACAAAGGAGAAAATTGCCTGCAGTGGTCAGCTGTTGCTTTCTGCTGTGTGCCACAGTGTGTGGCAGTGTTCCCTTATGGCACTGGAAATTTGGTCCAGGAAATAATTGTCTTTAGTGTAAACAAATGTACTTGATTTTTTTTTTTTTTAATTTTAGTATGATGTTGCCAATCTTTGTAAACTCTAACAAGATGTCAGTATTTCCCTTCTTTGGGCATGGAACCCCAGAGGATAAAAACTTCACATGATTACATTTGTCAACCCATTCATTCCTTTCAAATATGTGTGTTAAATATCCCGTCGAAGAGGCAGCATGATCTTATGGTCAAGACCTTGGACCCCAGAATGATAATGACTGGATTTAAATCCTAGCTCTGTCATTCCCAGCTGTTGTGGATAACTTACTTAATCTCTCACATCCATGGTACCACATCAGCACTGAGGATAATGTCAGAACCTAATTTGGGGTTGCTACAAGGCTGGAAACATGAAACATGTATTTCTACAGACCAATGCTCAAAACATGCTGGTGAGCTTGAATATCAGTACTTCATGCTGGTTGCCACTTTGGTTTGATGGGGCCACCCTTGAGGAACTTACGTTTGATAGGCGACCCTTGTGCCCATCCAGGACTCCCTGTGGCCTTGGGATAGAGCTGTGTGTAACTACGCAAAGCATCCAGACTACTGTTGTCATCTTAAACCTGAGGAAGTGTTGTTTTGCGTGTTAAGTAACCTATTAAGCCAGACAAAGCCTACTGGATCCAGTGTCTCTGCTGTGCCGTAGGGTTCTCTGTCAGGTCTGGTGTGATGTTTCCCTTTTTACTTGATATTGACCTGGGATTCCACTACATTGGAAGGCAGTTGACATGTCTGAAGGCAGACCCTGGCTGACCTTAGGACTCTTTTCAGAGTCTGCAGTTCATCTTGAAAATGATTCTTTTATGAAATTGCTGCCTTGTGTTAGTGAAGCTGGTAGATGCAGTGTTGTTTGCTACTCAGTCCCCATTACTTTTCTTTGTATCTGTGCCTAAGCACCAAAAGTTAGCTTCTGTGTTCTCAACTTACTGTCTGAAGCGCTCAGTGTGGCTGATTCCCAAATTTTGTGAAAGAAAATTTCAAGCTTTTTTTTAGGCTGCTTGGCTGTTTACTTTTTGTCTTTGAACTAGAGAAGGACAAAAGGATGGTATAGGCATATGCATAGTGACATGGGGGTGATATTATAGTGAAGCAGTGTGGGGCCGGTGAAAGCTTTCATAGCTAAGACCCTTGGGGCTTGTCAGGGAGAAGACATGGTTTGTAAACTTCCCAACCATTTTCAACCATGAAAGTTCCGTTCTCCAGGCTTCTCTGAGACTAGTGTTGAAAACACACCACAAAGGTTGAGGGTTGAGTTCTCTCGTGCTTTTATTCTGTACTGGTTGCTTCAATGTGAAAACATTCTACACAGTTTAGGTTGTAGATATGCCTTATTTCCTTGCACCATGGACCTTACAAGGAGAGCTGGAGTGAAGGGATCCTCTTCAGTCAGAGGTTCCTGGGAAGTGAATGTGCTACATGCTAGTAACTGGGTCTTGCTGAGGCTGCAGAGTTCTCCTGCTGAGAAGATTATTAGTTATCTATTGCTGTGCGGAAAATTGCCCCAAGATTTCTTAGTTTAAAACAACAAACATTTAATATTCGTAGGCTTCACTTGGAGGTATAAAAGGTTATTTAAGCAAGCAAAGAAGTTCACACCTTCACTGGTGGAGAGGCTGGGGGTGGGTCTCCTTTTGTGTGAAGAGGAGCAGAGTTCTGTCAGCATGTTTTAATTTTCATGTGTAGTGAGGACAGTTGGCCAGAAGAACTTCCAGGTGCTGTTGTGAGGAGCATGTTTTATGGTCCAAGAGGAAGCAAAGAAGTCTAAGGTAGATGCAGGACTGAATGAAAAGTTGCATAGGAGCCCTGTGGGTCCCAGACTTTGTGAGAACAAGGAAAGAAGGAAGGAATGACAGAGAAACATTTTGCTGCTGTCCAAATAATTAACCAAGAACATTAGATTCAAACTACACATTTATAAAATTCAAGGGAACATAAAACTAAAAAAAAATGAAAACCCAGGTGTGAATTTCTTTGCTTGCTTAAATAATCTTTTATACCTCCTCCCTTAGTAGAGTGTAAATTATAGTGCTATAAAAGGTGGTATTGTTTATTTGCTATATGTTAAGACACCCCAGAGGGAGAATCAAGTGCTTCCTGCTCTCTAGGAAATAGCTCTGTAACTCAGGGCTGTATACCTTATTTTTCCTATACACCTGTTTTGATGTTAGAGAAATGGCATGAAAACTTGCTGAAGGCAGAATGCTGTCTACAGTGGAGGTGTGGAACAGGAACTGGAAGATGGAATGGTAAAAGCACTCCAACTTGATATTTAAGTAAATAGTTTAGTAATTAATAGTGATATAATTGTAATTAATTATTTAGG
>RJWT010032478.1:0-14124 GCA_004365215.1 Cuniculus paca | reverse complement strand
GAAGGATCTGTGCCAGTAGGTTGAGGGTTTTGCACTGGAGCCAAGAAGCCACCCTCAAAATAAGGACCAGGGCTCCCCCAAAAGTACCACAGCCATCCTTAGCTATGAGGTCCCAAGTTCCTCTGATGATGGGAACTTTCAACTTCCTATCAGGAAAGAAGCTCAACAAGCTTCTCCAAGAGAACCAGTCGTAAACAAGAGAACCAACACCACCACAGAGAACCCACAACAAAAAATTTTTCCTCTTCAGTTCTTTTATCTTGACAACAATTCTCAGGTGGGCCATCCACGCTCAGCACCGCTCTGATTCAGATCAGCTGGTATTACAAGTGGACCACCAGCTATCAATCCACCACAGTATGTATTAAATGACCAACACTAACACTTCCTTCATGTATTGACTATAAAAGATACTGTGTAAAATGATTATTACCCACATTCAAAATTGTAATAGTTGTATATAAATTTAAAAGGTATGTTTTTTTGGTTGTTCTTGGTAATACTTGAGATTAAAGCCAGTGCCTTCTGAGTTAAGGTCCTTTTTAAATTTTTTGAGACAAGTTCTAAGTCACCACACTATGCAGGCTAGGTTCAAACTTGTGATCCTCTGTCTTCCACAGTGGTGAGATTATATGTACGTTTTACATTTGCAAGTATTTCTCTTTCATCTCAAATTCGATCAGTCTTCACCTTTTAAACATGAGTTTACGAAAGTATATTTTCCAAACTTACCCACAACTTTTTGATAGCAGTGTTTAATGCTGAATACCTATCACAAAAAGTTACAACTTCCATATTTAAAAAGGCCCATAATAAGTTGGTTTACTGGCAAATGCCTATCATTCCAGGACTCTGGAAGGCTGAGGCAGGAGGACTTTTACAAGTTTGAGTCCAGCATAAGCAATCTAGTGAGACCCTGTCTCAAAATTTAAAAGAGCTGAGGATATAGCTCAATGTGAAGGTCCTGGGCTCAATCCCCAGTATTGAAAAAACTAAAGTAAAAAATTTAAAGTACCATAATTATTTTGATGGATTCTCTTCTTTACAATCTCTCGCAAACTACAGTGTTAAACTCATAACCCTTTTTCAGTATTTTTTTTCCCTGTAATACCCTGTTAAAATCCATAATCATTTTGACTAGGTCCAAGGAGTTATCCAATAATTTGCCTGACATGTAGTAGATGCTGCAGGAGCATTATAAAGCATCACCCTGAAAGAATAAAGGCTTACATATGTTAAGTGCTGGAACTCTTGTAAATGCTTTATATGTACAGCTCATTTAATCCTCACAATCAACACATAAGATGAGTACTTTGGTCATTTCACTCTACAGATGAGTAAAATGAGATCCAGAGAAAGCAGCGGCTGCCAGAATTGAACACTGACACTCTGGGTTGCTCACCACTGCACATCACTGCCTAGTGACACCTCTTCTGAGTCTCATTCAGTTAAGGTGAAATGCCAAGGACTTCCCTTGGCCTAAACTACTACAGTGAATCTGGAACCAAGATGGGGGTACACAGCAAGACCTTGGAAACATCACACTGGGCTGGGAGTGGAGCCCGAAGGAAAGCCTGGAGTTTGATCCTTAGCATCACAAAGGAAGAGGAGGAAAGAAAGGAGGAGAAGAGGAGAGGAGAGAGAGGGAGGAGGGAGGTGGGGTGAGGAGGTGGAAAACATCACAAGTTTATTCCTTCCCCTCATTTCCTGAAATAATATTGTTTAAAAGAAAAAAAAAAAGGAAAACAAACACAAAACTCCACCTATTTACTATGAACATGAAGGAGGTTTAGGGGCTGGGGATCTAGCTCAGCGGTCTAAGCGCCTGCCCGGCAAGTGCAAGGTCGTGAGTTCAATCCCCGGTGCCGCAAAAAAAAAAAAAAAAAAAATGAAGGAGGTTTATAAAAGTTTCAAAACAGAAATCTAACTTCCTTGTTATGATCTGGAGTATGAGGAAGAGCAAAATGTATGTTCAGGAAACCCACTTTTTTTTTCCAGAGAAAGAAAGAGGGGGTGAAGAGGAGGAGGAGAGGGAGAGAGGAGGAGGAAAAGAAAAGAGAGAAGAGCAAAACAGTACTCCAGGAAGTTTGAGTTGAAGAGTAAGCAATGGGAATGGGACCAAGAGATGGATGGGTGAGGGACAGTAGCCGAATGAAAAATAAAAAGAATTAACATCCCTTATGTGCGAGTGTCACCTCCCCACAATGTATTCACAATGTGGTCAACGTGTATTGCAAACAAGTAATGATAAAAATAAATAATTTTTTTAAAAAGAAATTAATTTTCATCAATGTAAACCAAATCTTGCATTTTTAAAAAGGAGAATGCTATCACTCAAATGTTAAATGTTTTGTCAAGTAATAAGGTTTAGTAGAAGATCTAATTTTTGGTCTATGATACGTTTCATCTCTCCCAAACTTGCAATTTAGGAAAAAGCTTAACACGGATCAGAATTTCAGATACCTCTCTGGTCCTGTTTCAACAGTCTGTGACTTAATTGTGGGTTCCTAAGAGAAAGTGCATTTCAAATTCTAGCACAGGGCCCAAAAACCTGCACAGTACTCTGAAAGCCCCAGTTTAACCACAGGTCTTCCCCAACTATAATATCATTTTTATGATAAGACCCACCCCACTTAAAGTCAACCTGAAACACTATATGCCAGGATCTATATTTTATGTAACTGGCTTTAGGCCCCTGAAAAGGGACATTCTCTTCCTCTCCAAGCAGACAGATGTGTTGTTGGCTTTGCTGCTGTGGAGGAATTCAGATTAGGTAAGGGCAGGATTAACACTTTGGATATTAGCAATCATTAAATTTCTACTTAATACAGAGACTAACTGTAGAAATCAAGTGTACCTGGGTTGCCAAAGAGAGTTACTGGTGCCCCTGGCTCCTCCCTCTGCACCCTTGACTGGAGACCAGGACAACAGGACTGGCACCCAAACACTAGGGGTTACTCAGTTCATGAAAAGTGCTTCACATGAGATGATACTTCCACATTCAGATACTTCCAGATTTTATTTTAAATGCTTTATAGTATTAAAATTTTACAATCCAATCCCTAATGACATTTTATCATCTGCAATGCATCATTATGTGTGAATCATAATAAACTATGTTATCAAGGCTTTAAATAAAATGATCACCAATGTAGCCAACATGTGTTGGCAAATCAAAGTAAATCTAACTTATAAAAAAAACCAATTTATTTAGGCCAATCATTAATGCAACATCTGAAGCATTTCTAAGTTTAATTGACTAGTACCATCATATGACATCCCAATTGAGTATGGTAACAAGCCCAAGAGAGTAAAATAATTCCACTGAATTGTTAAAGCGACAATATGAGAACCACCTGAATGCAGTGAAACCAGCAAGTACAGTATATAAACTGTTTGATCCCTCTACTCTGTAAAAAGTTGTCATTTCTTACTCTTGGCCATCAAAAGACCTGCGGACTCTTAGCACCCTTTCCTGGCAGTATACGAAGGCTTACATCCATGCATCGTCACCTTAGTTTTACTTCTTCTCTGTCTCCATTTGCAGCCATATAAAGTCTGGCCATGAAACAGTTACTCCTCCAAACACACCTATTGCACAGCTGTTAAGTTTCAGTCTTCTCCCCCCTTGAGTCCAGAAAGAACACCACAGAACCATTTAACACACTGAAGGAGTAATTATCTCCCAGTACACGGAAGGTGTGAAGACAGCTTCCCACAGTGACACACAATCCCGCAGATATTTATGCCCTAGAAGAATTTCTACTTTATCTTTCAATTCAGAATAAAGGTATGTTATCCACTTTCAAATTAAACAAGTAGAGAGTTACCGACTGAAATTTTAAAAATCAGAGCACAGAGCATCCTCAAAATATCTTATTATTTCAAAGAAATCAGGTAAACAGCTAAATTTACCAGATGGCTGGCATCATGTAAGGTATGAAAAATCTGTTTTAGAAGATCCCTGATTAACATCAGGTTAATAATTTACTATATAAGTTGAAAATACTGGGGTTTTTAAAAAGCTAAGCGAATTTCAACATTTGGGGTTATATTTACTTTCTTAATTTTTATATATTAGAAAAGAAAGAACAATGCAATTATGATTTAATACACATGCAATCTTAATACTGAAGGTCACATAATTGCTACAGTTTTTATCAAATAATTCAGTAGTTTAAGTTCTTACTATGTGAGGATATTCACAGAATGTGATTGGTTTATTCAGCTCGTAAAGGCAGTGATAATTTTTTTTTTCTGGCAGAACTCCAGCTGACTCTACTTTCTTCTTTCCTTTTCTTATGCTTTCCATCACTACTCTCTGCTCCCCTACCGCTCTGCAAAAACAGTATAACAATTAAGATAACAGGATACAAAATTCCCTCAATTTAGATTCTTTGGTACAATGCATACAACACCAAAATGCAACATTTCCTCCTTATGTAATACTAGGGGATAGAGGGAGACTATACTTTGGTCACAACAATTTATTTTTAATTGTGAATGATCAGCGTAAAAGCTCCCTCTCTTTGAACATTAATAACAATGTATTTCTAGTTGAAAACCTCTTTACCTGAGGAAGATAAAACTTTGCACACATATAACCAATATATTTGAGTAGGTTTTTCAATTTCTAATGTACTAGAAAGGCTAAATTTCCTTCCACATTCTAATTTTGACCTCAAATCAAATAAACAAGAGTTGTTAAATTCCGAAGTGATACGATATTGTTACATAATAAAAGTTTTCCCTTGGTATTTACAAACACCTACCCATATACTCCAGTGTTATAGATACAAATTAAACCTCTAAATTAAAGGTTCACTGATTATGGGCATACCAGAAAAACAATGTAGCAACCAAAAGACACAACCTTTCATTTCCTTTGCCTTGGGTCCTTAACTAAAAGGCTCTCCTCTTACACTTTTCAGTGCTCTTCATCCACATACAGGTTGGAAGACAGCTGATTGGTTGGATAATTGACTATTTTACTGAATTAGAAACAAAATAACCAGGTGCAGGGGCTTTAGAGTAAACCAAGTGTGTCAAACGAATCTACATTAACGCTTTTCAATATACAGACACCTATTTGAGACATTGGCTCTTTTCATTTTCTCTTTCATTTTCCATCACTGTTTCACAGGTACCAGAAAAGCAGATACTTCTCTTAACAGTAAGATATTTAAAAAGAGGCATTCTTGTAAGTTCTCTTAAAAAAAAAATGTAAGCCCAATTCTACAAAATCATCTTCTGCCAACATTTCGCTTTTCTGTATTAAGAAAACAAAATCTGACCAAAACTGCATAGAAACCATTATTGATTTTACACATAAATAATTATCATTCTTTACAACCTGCAGGGCTACTGCTTCTTTTTCCTTCAGTCAAACTCAGTAACAAAGAGAAAGAACTGCAACCTCCACTAATAAATTACATCTTGAAATACACATGATTGTGCCGTCCCCGTGTTACTGCCAGTGGTAACTGACACGCCCCGAATTTAACTGTACCAGACAGTTCTATCTGTCCCATCGCTGACCAAACACTGCTTCTCTGTTTCTATTCATTATGTATTATACGAGGCCTAAACACAAGCTCAGTATGACGAGGGGGGAAAAATTACAATTCTTATGACAGCAAAGTGATGCATTCAAGATATCTCTTGCAGTGCAGCCCCATCGATGAGCATTAACAGGCATTTTTCGATAGAGCTAAAATATGTTGGCTGCAAGCTCATTACTCTAAGAATCTTCTGCAGCCCCGCTTCTGCAGGTTTTCAGAAAACCCTAGTAAAAACCAACGGCTATCCAAATATTGCATAACAAACTTCCAAAGATTCTTATGCCATGATCAATAACCTTGGCTACACCACAGTCGGCCCCAAATGCATGGTCCAGTGAGACCACTGCAGCAAAAACCCAGGCGGAAGGCTCGCTGAAGCCCAAAAAACTACCGGGCTTTCCTCCCCTCGCCGCCCGGTCTGCCGCATGGAGAGCAGCGGCAACGAGGAGCGCGACGGGGCTCACCGGCTCCGAGGATGCTCCGGTGACCTCTGGCTGCACCGCGAGAGCTGGGCCGGGAAGGCGCTGGCGCGGCCGCGGCGGGCCGGAGGACTCGGCCGCCGGAGCATTCCTCACATTCCTGCACTATCCGTCGCCGGCCCGGGAGCCGGCAGCGCGCGCTCCTCCCCGGACACGCACACCTGACGACTGCTGCGCCCCGAGCGGCCGCGACGCCGCGGCGCCTCCGGTGCCCGCGCTCGCCGTTTGCCGCACTCGGCCAACACGCAGCCAAATTCCAGCTCCGCCGCGCTTTCGCCCCTTCGCCTCCCGGGCAGGGGGACAGGGACAGGGCCGGGCGGCCCCAGCGGTGGGCAGGAGCAAGCACCCCAGCCGCCGAGGGGCGCCGCAGCCCCGCTTCTACCCAGCAGGAAGAGGAGGAAGCGGCGGCGCGGGCGGGCGGCCGGGAGCTCGCGGCTGGGGCGCGGGAGGGCGGAGCGCGGGGCTGCGCCGCGCACGGAGAGGGGCGCGCCGGCGGGGAGCGGGCAGGACCGCGGCAGCCAGGGCTGCGGGGCGCGGGCGCGGGCAGGGGCGGCCAGAGGGCAGGGAAGGCGGCCGCCCGCGGTGCTGGGCGCGGGACCCGAGGCGCCCGTGGTGGGGAGGGTCGCGCAGCGGAGCCCGGGAAGAGCGCTCGTCGGGAAAAGCAAATGGAGGTGAAACTTGTGCGCCCGCAGGGGGAGGGGCGCGGGCGCGCGGGAGCACGAGGCGAGGCGGGGCGGGGCGGCGGGGACCCGGGCCCGGACCGCTGGGCGGGGGTCCCGGCCGGGCAGCGCACAGGGGTCCCCGCGCCTCGCGAGCCCGCACACTTACTTTCCAGGTTAGGCGGCGGCCGTCGTCGCTCCCGGGATCAGGGACATCCGCGCCGCTGTGGGGTCGCCGCTGCGGCAGCCGAAAAAATTAAAAGTGCGGCGGCCGCGCGGCTGCCCTCCCCTCCCGCCCCTCCCGCCCCCTCCCCCGGGGAGGCGCTCCCACCACCCCCGGCGGCGGCGGCGGCGGCGGCCGACCCGCGCCTCTACCCCGTGCCCATGGTGCCGCCTCCGCGGCCGGCGTCGACGCGGACTCAGCCCCGGAGCCCCCTCTACTGCCCACAGGCCGCCGCCGTCGCCCGCCCAGCCGCCAGCCCGCCTGCCCGGCCAGCCCCAGGCTCCCGGGAACGTCAGCACGCCGCCGTCTCCGGACAAGCTTCCCAACAGCCCCATTGGTCGCAAAGAGAAGGCTGGCCCTCCCCATTGGCCCGGCCCTCATATTGAACGGGCCAATGGGAACTGCGGTTTCAGGTCGCCATAGAGACCGATGCTGTTAAGATTGAGAGGGCCAGGAAGGTGGGGAGTGAAGATGAAGGTGTCTCAGGCCTCCAGCGTGGGAGGAGGTGGGAGAAAGGAGCACTACGGGATCCCCAAGCCCTGGCTATGAAATCTGGGGCAGGTTTGTTTGCCTGTCAACTCAACTGTGCGTGGTAGGGTTTGTCCCTGGCGTCAAAGGCAGGAACAGAACTCCTAGATTTATCCTTGATGGTAGGAGACCAGGAGTGGGCCTTTCAGTTTTCCAGCGTCTGGGAAGCCAGTGAGGCGTTGACCTTTGACCTTTGACATCGGTGCCCCTTCCGCTTCTCCAGGTGAGTTTGCACCCCATCCTTGGAATCACCAACCCCTCCTGACGTCACATGGACACTTGACTTCTCTCATGCTTATTCTTCTCACCACTCCCTTTTCTCTGATTTGCTTCAGGTTTTTGGATCTTCAACCCAGTTTGCCTTCCTTACTGAGAAGACTCAGTAAAGGTTTTCTTTGCATGATGGGTTTTGTTTTGTTTTTGTCTTTTTGAGACAGTTTTGCTATGCAGTTCAGGCTGGCCATGAACTCATCTTGTAGCCCTGGCTGGCCTCAAACTCAAGCGATCCTCCTGCCTCAGCCTCCCTAGTGCTGGGATTACAGGTGTGCACCACCACATCCAGCTATGGATGATGTTTTTGTAAGGAAACAGATTTATGGGTTTTATGATCAATGCCAAAGATCAACACATAATGTAGGGTGTTCCCTGTTTCCCAAAACAAACCTCTAAGCCCCCTCCATTGATGCATATTTATTAAACACCCCTATGAGTGTATTCTGCACTATAAGCTTGACAAGTGCATGCTCTGTCCCTAAGAGGATACAGGATGGAAAAAGATATAGGTGCCAGAGTCCAGTCTTAGAGCTTCTGATGATTTCACTGGAGCAAGAGAGAAATAGAATTTTGCTATTTTTATACTAACCTTTATAGTCAAAAGAAAAAGAAACTATGTTACTACCCCTCAGATAAGAGGGACCATACTGTGTGAAAAAATACTGATAGGATGTTAGAGTTTATAAATATTTTGTTGAGGGAAACAGATTAATGTGTGCAAGCTACATGTGTCTAACTACTGTTCTGAATTTTAGGTTCGACGATTACTACTGGTTTTTATATTACTGTGAGGATTATAAAGAGATAATCTTAGATAAATGCTAATATGGTAGTTTGAGAAAACAATGTAAATTATTTGACAGTTCTTTGTAGGATTAGGCTATGGAACAAAACAGGTAAACATGCGAACTCCCTAAATGTTTTTAGAATTACGAAGGGACCAGCCCCGAAGCCCCTTCTACTGCCCACAAGACAGCACAGTGCTGTCTTGTCATTTGTCATCATGGAAATAAGCTGCTTTTGACTTCTTTGAGCTTTTTTGATATGTGTTTATAGGTAAATAGAAAAGGTAAAATGTACATTTTTATAAAGAAGACATTTTAATGTACTATCAACATACTAGTGATTTTGGTTTTTAAATTTTTCAATAAAATCTAATGAATGGAAGATTTATCTAGGTAAAAGAAAAAAAATGGGTATTTCCTCTTTTTGTGCCTTTGGCTACCATAGAAAGAAGAGAACAAAGCTAATTTTGTTGTTGTTCAAGTAATCTTTTCTTTCTGTATATTTTCAGAATACATTTGGTTAGTATTTCGATATTGTGTGTTTCATGTTTGTAATGATTAAAGTATTACTAAAATCCCTCATGAATAATGTTTCCTAAAATAAGTTGTCACTCAACATTAACTTTTTTCTTGTTATACTAAGCTGAAAGCTTTCTTTTGAACTTGCTAATGCTTTACTAAGCATGGCTAGATAAGGCTAAGAAAGCATTCACTTCCACTGAAAGTTGGTGGAAAAGTTGCCTGGGTCTTCACTGATTCTCTGAATTCCTTTCCTCATGAGGAGGGTGATTAGGAGTATATAGGCACATTATCCAGAGTACTACTCCCAAATTGGTCTCATTTCTCCTCTCCGCAAGTCCTTACTGCACTTGGACTTCCTCCAGTTTTTCAAATGATCTTGCCTCATTCTTGACCGACGGGATCCAGCATGAGGTTCCTCAACTTAGCTTTCCTAGATGTTAGTCTCAATTTTCAAACATCTTAATCTTCAGCCTTGACTGAGAAGATGAAGGTGTCTCTGCTCTCATGCACCCCTCTATATTTGTCTACCTTTCTATTCTACTCTCAGGCTTCACTTGTGCTTCTATACATGTGCCATACTCTCTCAAACAGACTTTTCTCTACTGATTATAATTTCTCTCTGAGATTGTTTTACACTCTTTCATCCAAAATTTTTTTCCTGAGCATTCCAAATTGCTAGCCTTTTATAAACCACTTTCCTTTCACCTTACCTTCATCTCCTTCTTTCCTTTCATAATGAAACGGTATGAAGGGGATTTCTTGAGGTGACTACTTTTTCACCCCCAACGTTTTGGCCCTTGAATACAACTGGAATGATTCCAAGGGTAGTTTCTGTAGTGTAGTGGTTATGTTTGCCTAACAGCTGAAGCAATTCTAAAGATGGTGCTCTTTTCTCCTCAAAATTCCAACTGATTTTGCCAGTTTAGTTATCTCATACAAAAATATCCTCTGCTTACAAGTGGCAGTGCCCCAATTCCAGATTGCCAGGGAAGAGAATAAAACCAATGTCATGCAACCTGAGGAGCCGTAGAAATACAAGTGACATTTTTAAACCTGCTACTCATACCATTTGGTGGGTTTGAGTGCTGAGCGGAGTGGCTCAGTGAGAGACTGCATGCTGATTGCTGTGCCTAGGACAAGGTTAAAAAGACTGAAAAGGTTGGGTGACCCCACTCAGGAACAAAACAGCAAAAATCCAAGGTTCTTTTCACCTACCAGGAAGAAATAAGTCAACCTTTCAAAGATTATGAAAACTTTGCAACTTTCCAATGTTTGTTATTTTCATATTAGTGCATACTGATTCATGATAAATTCCTTAAGGAAAACACACTGGGGTAGAAGGAATAAAGCAGTAACGGCAAACTTGTCAGAGCTTTCAGTGATACAAACAGCTCACTGTGGCATGTATGCCAGAGGTTTGTCACCACTGGAATACAGGGAAGCAGAAAAACTTTCTTATCCTTGGATGTCTGTAGAGGAAGTTTGAGCAGTGAAGACAAGAACCCCAAAAAGTACACTGGTTGAAGATGTGGTAAAACAGAGGTAGGGGGCAAATGAGGGAAAGGGAGCAGTGGGGTAAACTATACCTCAAGCAAGGTTGCTAGGGCTTCATAGTAATAATTCATTCAGGTTTGAAGATTGCCTGGGCCCTGAGCTTGGCCTCAGTCTCTAAATATGCAACACCCCCACCCCCTTAAAGACAGCCCAATTGTTACCTAGAAGGTTTTTCTGAAGGTTTCCTTCCCTGACCCCTCCTGAGAGACTGACTTCTTTCTGCCGTAGTATATTACTGAGGCCCTTAATACTCCCTGTCTTCCAATGTAGTTCTCTGTGTGTAGACTACTCCCCTAGAGGATAAGATCCATGCCATGGCCTGGAATGTGTCCCACGGTGCCTTACAATACCTTCCACCTTAAGAAAAGCCAGTATTCATTGCTTTTTGTTGTTCTTTGGAAACATTTTACTTCCAACCATGAAAACATTGGAAACAGTAATGTTGGGAGGTAATTTGAAAAAGATGAGATTAAACATTCAGTGTGGAAAAATGAGGTAAAATATGGATCTGATTGCTACTAGATTGTGAGAGGGGATCTGTGTGAGAAGGCCTGTGAGTGTGTGCTTTGGCGTGTTTGCAGTGAAGGCTGTAGAACTCTGTGTATTAGGCAAAGTAATTGGAATATGAAGCATCTGTTTTGCTCTGTCTTAGAACATGTAGGATCATAACAACTTAATAATTTCATTAAATCAAACATCTAGTATGTGTAATAGACATTTGGTATGTGTAAAGGACATGTTTACTATAGCCTATATCCACAGCCCTTAAAGAAGGCAGCCCTAAAAAAAAAAGGCAGCCCTGTCTGCCTCACAATCGTGTTTCCTGGGCACAGCCTCACCCCTGTGGGGACCTGACTCACAGGCAGCTGATCCCTTGGCTAGCTTTTAACCCATAACCTGTAATGGTAACCATCAGATTCTTCTGGCAACTTGGATTTGAAAGCACAAATGAGCTACGTTGTCCTGTTGTTTTCTGAGTTCCTACTGAAGAAGGGAAACCATAATTTACTACCTCAAAATATGCTTCTTTCATGTAAAGATTAGTTTGAGCTGAGGACAATTGAGAAGTGCAGGTAGAGGGAAGGATCTTTTACTTTGCCTCTTTTTTGCCTAAGAAAAGCAAGACAGACATTTCCCTTTTAAAATTACAATAGCCAGCTAAGTGTGGTGGTACCTGCCTATAATCCCAGCACTCTGGGAGATGGAATCGGGATCACAAGTTTGCCACCCACCTGGGCAATTTAGCAAGGTCCGGTCTCAAAGCATAATAAATAAATAGGATAACTGAAACTGCAGAAAGCAAAACTGTGGATAATGGAGACTATGTAACACAGTTTCACTAGAAAATGTGTCTCCCTCTCCAGTGTCAGGAAGAGAACCACATACTCTATACTCTCGTCACCCAAGAGGACTCGGCATAACTAACTGTCTTAGTCACTCTTCTCATTGTTGAGACAAAATACCCGACACCCAAAGTTAAAGAGGGAAAGGTTTATTTAGCTCATAGTTTGTAGGGATTTCAGTGCATAATGAGCTGGCTCCAAGCAGAGTGGCACAGCAGAGGGACAACAGTTCAAGGCAGCAGAAGACAGCAAAAGCAACAAGAGCAAAAAGGAGGGGAGCAAGCCTCTTTTCCTCCCTTATACTGTCTGCAGACTACCCTCCCGGGGGGGGGGTGTAGCACTCACATCACCAACCCCAGCAGTAGACAACGAACCAATCACAGACTCTAGATTCAGTCACTTCCGAAAAACCTACCCCGCAATGACTGTATGAGATTTGGGGAGGACATACAGACACAAATCATAGCACTAAGCTTACTAAACAGCCCCTTTTACCTTTATTTCCAAATCACTTTTCCATCACCCCCTTGCAAGAAGCCCTTAAGCAGGTTTTCCTTTGCTTAAACCTTGTCTCCACACTTTATCCCCTTTGTTAAAATGTTGTATAAGTCCCGTATTCCAACTGCGTTCTTGAATCACACTGCTTTGTGAACGTCCACATACTTAATGAAATCCATTGTTTTCTTTTGTCTTTTGTAAACTTCATTCAGACCCCCAACACTGAATCTGGGTAGAGAGAAAGTACTTCTCCTTACTTACACTGTTTTCCCCTTTAGTTCATGCTTAAAGTTTTTCTCCCCAATTCGTCCATGAGATTTCTGTTTCATCACCCCTACCTCATTCTTTTCCTGGTTCTCCTTTAGTGAGCTTTTATTTCTTTATAACTAGAAGCTTTTACTAATATACTATATAAATATTTTAAAATACATGAAAACATGTATTCCATTATAACCATCTTATTGGACTAAGAAGAATAATAGCTACATAGATTTCTAACAAGCAAAGATCAGAAAATGAATTATCTATCGAGTACTAAATATTGCTAATTCAAATTGGAGGAAAGACCTTCATTTAATGTGGGGAGTCCATTCCTCCTACTTCCCACATCTCATAAGTTCTGTCTCCCTCAGTTCTTAGTTCTCCTTGAAGTGGAGGGCAAGAAAAGGACATTTACACTAATTGAATGGATATATTTTTATGGAATATAAATTATGCCCCAAATAAAGCTATTATGAATAAAGTCTTTTTTAAAAAACAACAAACATCTTAAAGCTCTCACATATGAACACTTAATAAATTTGAAAGTAACTTTCTGTCATGCCTGAAAATCTTCCAAGTGATATTTCACTGAGTTTAGACCTCATTTACTAAACTTTTTTTGAAATTGCATAGTAGCCAGTCATGGTCATATATACCTATAATCCAAGTACTTTAGGAGGCAGGTGCAAGAGAATCACAAGTTCGAACCCAGCCTAGGCAATTTAGCAATGTAGTGAAGCTCTGTATCAATATAAAGAACAAAAAAGGGCTGAAATATAGCTGAGTGTGAAGGCCTTAGGTTCAGTCCCCAGTACAACAATAACAGCAAACTGCAAAGCAAATTGATTGGCATCAGGGAAGTCAGAAATTTATTAGAGAAAGAGACTTAAGTTGCAATCATTGCATGATTGGTAGTTGGAATTGAAATTTGAGTATCTTAATTGACTACATAAAACCAATTTTGTACTTTTTCCCTGTTTGTGGTATCTTAACTATTATATCCATAAAGTCAAGTACAAAAATTAACTGACCTTAGAATCCTTCTAATTACCTGGTTTTATGCCTAGATTTTCAAGATAACTAAATACTTTCCTTCACATACCTATCAGTACAATTTATGAATATTCTCATCACTATCAAGGTCAATGTTACAGATCTTTTTTAAATGTATAGATTTTTATTTGTGTTCTACAATTTATATTGTATCATAATATTACTCCCGAATAAATTTTTATTTTTTATTTATTTATTTTTTTTGCAGCACCGGGGATTGAACTCACGACCTTGTGCTTGCCGGGCAGGCACTCAGACTGCTGAGCTAGATCCCCAGCCCTGTTTTTGAGACAGGGTCTCACTATGCCATTCAGGCTGGCCTTGAGCTCACTTTGTAGCCCAGGCTGGTCTCGAACTCACACCGATCCGCCTGTCTCAGCCTCCC
>RJWT010032477.1:0-14111 GCA_004365215.1 Cuniculus paca | reverse complement strand
TCTTAATTTCATTGTCTTTGATGTCTTTAGCTGTGAAAATTAAAAAGCCAATCAAGACGAAGTTCAGAATGCCAGTGTTTAACTGGGTCGCTCTAAAGCCCAATCAGATCAATGGCACGGTCTTCAATGAAATTGATGATGAGCGAATTTTGGAGGTATCATTCCCATGGGCTCCAAACTGGGGGGGGGGGGCGGTGTCAGTCTTTCTGTGCAGCAAAGACAAAATGGGTGCTGTTAGGTTTCACTAACAAAAAGTGCTAGTGTTTTAAGTACCAAATAAATAGATTTATACCTTCACAGAATAAAATTGGACCCTTTTTATAAGGCAAATCTAAAACTGTTTAAAAGGTTAAAATAATATAGTTTTGGGTATCTTCACAAAACACTTCATATAATAGTATAGTTTTGGGTATCCTCAGCATATGCCACAAAATATGTATCTGACAGTCTCAAAAGGACATAAAAGCCTTTTTGAACAATGTTGATTAAGAACGCAGTTCTTTTGCGCCTTGTTTAATCATCTTAGGATGGAAGCTGTCTGTACAGCTGATGATTGGAGTCAGTTGAGTTGCTCAATTGGAATCAGTAGTATACTTTGGACATTCCTTTTAATCTGTGTGTTAATAGTTACACTCTGACAAAAACAGGAAAAAATTAGCAAGAATGGCCAAAGACAAGTACGTAATAGAAAAAGTAAAGACTTTTCTAAAGCTGCCTAAATGGTGGATTTATGACTTTATTTTTAAATACAACACAGTTTGTAATGTGATCCTTCTCCACCCCAGGATTTAAATGTGGATGAATTTGAGGAAATATTCAAGACAAAAGCCCAAGGTCCTGCCATTGATCTTTCTTCAAGCAAGCAGAAGATGACACAGAAAGGATCCAACAAAGTGACATTACTAGAAGCAAATAGGGCCAAAAATCTTGCCATAACTCTAAGGAAAGCTGGAAAGACTGCTGATGAGATATGTAAAGCTATTCATGTGTAAGTTCAGGGTATTCTGGAGAATTATATTGCAGTAAATTTAGGATAATAATGAAAATAAGAAAACTGTGAATTAGTAGATAACAGAAATAATTTAATAGTGGGACAATATGTGAGGTACAAGATGACACTCATTCTTCAGAGATTCCCTTTATTACATGGGTGCCATTTTAGAGTTGAGTAAGATGCCAACACTGAAGAATTGGACTGGACATTACTGCTATAGGGCTGTATTTGAAGGAGTAATTAATCATTTTGGAAGAATAACATCTGGATTGTGACATCATTTCTTGTCCTGGTCTGCTCTTTTATATAGCCATGCAGCAGTGCTTACCTAAAAGGAAAGTTGAGCTGAGAGTGGCAAATGTTAAGAAAAGGGAGAAATTTCAGTTCTCTCTGGAGTATGTGAATTTTATCCAGATTTATTGAATACAAATTTGATGGCATTTGTGGAATGATACAGTTCAGTGCCAGATGCAAATATGAGACAGATGCATATTTTAATTCATAACAATAGAAATGTGAATACTGTTGCTCCTAGTACTTCCAGGACATTTTTATTTTTTAATTTTTTTGTCTTTTTGAGACAGGGTCTCTATGCAGTTCAGGCTGGCCTTGGGCCCACTTTGGAGTCTAGGCTGATTTCAAACTTGCAGTGATCCTTCTGCCTCAGCCTCCCGAATGCTGGTATTACAGCAATGTGCCACCATGCCTGACTTCCAGGACATTTTAAACAAAGTTCATTTTGTTTTTAAATTCTTGATCTCCAAAGAAGGCATTAATTTTATTTCTCTTATGAAATTTTTTCTTCCGTTCTTGTGGACATGGTGATAAGGATGTTATTAAATGTTTTAAAAAGTTGTTCCTCATAAATTAGAATTTTGTAAACTTTGATTATAGATTCATTCAGGAATTCATGACCCTAAGAAAAAACTCACTCTGATTCTGTCTTTGGCCAGGCTCATAATCTAATAATACAGCGCCTCCTACTGTTCATTCTGACTGTATATTGAAACCTGATAAGCAGTCTGGTTTGTAACACATTCCCGACAGGGGTATAACTCGTATGTCGCGCTGCTGGGCAGCTTGTACTGCCAGTCGTTCAAGCTGCCCAATGGGAGAGTTTGTTGCTGCCACCAGCGCTTCAAGGTGGCAGCAACATGTTAATCTTGGTACACCTTGTTTGCTGTGATTTAAGTATAATTCTGTTATTTTGCTAAACAAAGATTATCTAGGACATAAAACTAAAGTTATAGCAACTGCTTTGTTTGAATAGCGCATACACTCACAGGGACCTGCTACTCCTTCTAGGAATATATGCACCTACCCCAAATCATCCATATACTACAAGCATTGGGATAAATTTTTTCCCAAAGAAATAATCATCTGTGACTTGGTTTAATTGAATATTTTATAGAAATTACCATATATTCTGTAATTGTGTGTACAGTATAAATTCCTTAATTGGCATTACTTCCCAGTAGCTAAAAACCATCCTTGAACCACTTAACCATTAGCTGTTTCATCCTTTCTTCTGCTTTCTCCTGTTGTGATTTATTGTTCAATTGAAGAGGTTCAGCACTGCCCCAAAACCAAGAGAAGAGCACCTAAAACACAGGGGTGTAGCTGCAGTAGGGCTTAGGTTTCCAGGAAGGGCCAGTCGGGGTCCTTGCTGCTTAGTCAGGACCCGGCACTGGGTCCCAGTGCTCCTTCCAGGGTGGAGGCCCCGGGCCAGCTGTAGGAATCCAAGACTTTTGGACTTGGCAGCAGGTGAGCTGGGTGGGAAGGGAGGGGTTAGAAGGTAGGTTTTCTAACGCTGACTTGTGCACATCGTCTTCAGATTTGACCTGAAGACTCTGCCTGTAGACTTTGTAGAATGCTTGATGAGGTTCTTGCCAACTGAGAATGAAGTGAAAGTACTTCGGCTCTATGAACGGGAAAGGAAGCCCCTGGAGCACTTGTCCGATGAAGACCGGTTCATGATGCAGTTCAGTAAGATCGAGAGGCTCATGCAGAAGATGACCATCATGGCCTTCATCGGGAACTTTGCTGAAAGCATTCAGATGCTGACTCCTGTGAGTGACCAGCTCTGGCAGGGGAGGGGCCCAAAGATGATGTCATTTATAAAAAAAAAAAACAAAAAACTCCCAGAATTGCATTCAGTGTCATGGGCCCTAAAGATTGCTTCTAAGAGCTTTTTAGATTTTATTTTTATTGCAGCTGTCTTTTTCATGTTGTGTCTGCAAAATAAATTGAAAACTAGTGAATTTTCCTATTCCCTTGCTATTCTCCCAAGAAAATGCCATTTTCTGTGTCCAAAATCCTCAGGATTTCTGAAGGTACTTCTGTAGAGAGGATACGGAAAACCATTTTCTCGAACTTGATCATTTCCTGAAGACGGTAGTCCTTTGACTGAGTTGGCATGACTGAAAACATGACTTTCATTTCGGAAAACCATTCCATGTCTTTAGTGAGCAGGTCTTCATGCTTTCATTGGAAGCATTCAATCCGGCAGTTCTCTTGGGAGTTCATTATAGGAGGCGGCATTGATGTACAAATAATAGCGAACTTTGTCTCATTCCTTGTGTTAATCTCCTGAACATGTCAGTTCACAGTTCTGTTGCTAAGTCTGTGTGTTAGCTGTTACTTACGGTAAGCTGGCAGTTAGCGCTTATTGAACCTGTCTGTTCAGTACGTGTCCTGAGAACTTCTAGAGGGAATTGTGTCCCTTTACCTCCACGTGGCCTCCTCCTTTCTTGGGCAGCTCCATTTATTTGAAAGCATAAATTGCGTTGTGTAAGGTGAGAAATCATGGCCAGGGGACTGAGTTCTGCCAAAGAGGCTGTTGAAGCCCTGACTCAGTCTAGGTGGTTTTTGATTGTGGCAGATTTTGTGATAAGCAAGTTCCTGTGTTACTTGTTACTGTGAAGAGTGTGTAGTGATGTGGGTACCTGAGACTTGGTTGGACAACTCAATTTGTTATGCTTGGGAAAAGAAAATCTCACCATTAAGACTTCAGGGTTCTAAATGCAATCCTGTTATTATTCTTTGTTAGTTTTTAGCTTCCAATTAGTTTCCCATTTTTAACATGTCTTTTTTTCCCCCCTCCTTCCTTCCTTTGATTGGAATCTAGCAACTGCATGCAATTATAGCAGCATCTGTCTCTATAAAGTCATCCCAAAAACTCAAGAAAATTCTGGAGGCAAGTGAAACTTTCCTTGTTTACGTGCGTAGAGAGCTGCGTGTCACTGCCATCCATGCCTGGGGAGCCATCCTGATGGGCTTCTCTGTCTCTTTCTCTTACAGATCATCCTGGCTCTTGGAAACTATATGAACAGCAGTAAACGAGGAGCCGTTTATGGATTTAAACTTCAGAGTTTAGATCTGGTGAGTGAATTAGAAGGAATTGGAGAGCTCTGTGGACGACTGACAGCAGCAGCGGGGATTAAGTCCCAGAGCAAGAGAGTGGGCTGCTAGGGTGGAGGGTGGCTGTTTTCATGAAGATTCTCTGTAGTGATAAGAGCAATTTGTATAAATTTTCTGGAGCACCCTGGACCATAAGGATTTAAAACCTTAAAAACACACCCTTTCTGCAATATTTCTACTTCTAGGACTCTTTCCTTATGAGTCTGAATTAGGAATGTTGTATTTAATTTATGATTACAAATACTTCGTAATCTAGAAATCCAGTGTTGTGGGAAATGATTACATTGGAATGGTAGTTAATACAGTGACCTTGGCCCGTGTGATAGTTCTTACCAATAATCCCAGTACTTGGGAAACTGAGGCAGGGTGTAAGGCCTGCGAGTGTAAGGCCAGTCTGGAGTACATAGTGAGTTCAGAGCCAGCCTGAAGTACATACTGAGGCCTTGTCTCAACCAAACCAAAAAACAACCCCCAAAACAAAAATAATGAGCTTATCGTTTAAATACTGCTAAAATACTTGTGGAGAGTTTTCAGAGGAATGGATAATTTCACGTTTAGAAGAGAAAGCAAAGTCTGAATTATCAGTCGAATGATCTAACACCAGCTAAATAAAATACTGGGAAAACAGACCGAATGGAAATAGCGTGAAGTAGTTGCCACGTCACAGTTCGCCTGAAGCATCACTTGGGCAGTGCGCCTGCTTGTGTGCTGACTGTCCTGCGTGTTCCTTGGGCAGGTGTCATTTGAACCAGTTGATTCTTCTGTTGAAGAAATTTGATAAAATTGTTGTTTTTGTATTTCTTGCTATCTTATAAAAATTAATGAAAAAATATTCAATTTTTGGTCATGCTGTAAATAATTGGACTGGTAAGTGGTTAATAGAATGGATAGTATTGGGGAATATTTTCAAAAATTTTTGTACTTTTCTGTGTTTTCTGTTTTGGCAAAGCTCTTGCTGGGTTGGTGGATATGAGAGTTCATGTCACTGCAGTAAACACCCAATCATGGATGCCTACTTGGTTGATTAGACCTGCGTCCCCAGCTTTTTTTTTTTGATACTGGGGATCAAACTCATGACCTTGCGCTTGCCAGGCAGGCACTTGTGCCATTAGCTAAATCACTGGCTATATTTTCTATTTTGGGGGGGCTTTTAAAATTAAATTTATTGGTATGTTTTAGATACATATAATGATCACATTCATCATAGGGAATTTGTACCCGTACATGATAGATGTTGATTCTTTTTTTATTTCCCATTGGCCTCCCCTCTCTTCAATCCCATTTTCCCCTCCTTATTTACAAAAGCTTTGTTTCCATTTTTTCCTTTTGTTTTTTTTTTTCCTCTTCCTTCCTTTCCCTTTTTCTCCTCTCTAGTTCCTCTTCCCATTTGAACACTTTCTTCTTATTTCAAAGTATCTGCTATACATTTTGGTCCTTATTTACACTTTTGGTTTCTCATACCAGAGAAACAATGTGATATTTATACGTGTCCAATTTATTTTACTTAAGAGTAAGGTCTCAAGGTGCATCTGTTTACCTAGAAATGTCTCAAGTTTATCCTTTTTATGGCTGAGTAGTACTCCATTGTATTAAAAAGAAAAACATCTTTATCCATTCATCAGTTGATGAACATTAGGGTTGTTTCCAAGATTTAGCTATTACAAGCTGTGCTGCTATAAACATGGGTGTGCATATATCAGTGTGTTATGATGCTTTTAATTCTTTTGGGAACCTGCCAAGAAGGGGAATAGTTGGATCAAATGGAACCTCTAGTTTTAGTTTTTTGATTTCCACAGTGATTGTACCAGTATACAATCACACCAACAGCCCCTCCAGCATTTGTTATTGGTTGATTTCTTGATGATAGCCATTTTTTTCTGGACTGAGATGGAATCTCAGCATTATTTTAATTTGCATCTCTTGAATGACCAGTGCTGTTGAACATTTTTAAATATGTTTATTTGCCATTCATACTTCTTTATCTGAGAGTTGTGTATTTGTCTCGGATGCCCATTTTTGGATTGGATCTTTAAATTTGGGGAGTCTGTGGTTTTTTTTTTTTTTTTTGAGTTCTTTATGTATTCTAGATATTAGTCCTTTGTCTGAGGAATGACTGGCAAAAATTTTTTCCCACTCTGTGGGTTGTCTTTTGACGCTGTTGGTGGTTTCTTTTAAATCTTTTCTTTCCTGCACAAACAGAGGTGATCTCTTTTTCAAAGTCACTTGATCTATATGAACAAGATAGGAGAAAATTCTTTGTGGAACCCTATCTAGTCTATGCAGGCCTAATGTGGCTCCCTGTGAGAAATAGGGGAGATGGGCTGAACCCCCAGACTGAGGGAGACATGGTTATATAATCAGATATCTAGCCAGTCTCTGTTCTGCCTCCCTGAAGACCATGGTGAATTCAACACATACTTGTCCCTCAGTATATGTGGAGGACTAATTCCACTACCCCAGGCACACTAATCCTTGGGTGCTCAAGTCCCCTGTCTGTATGCAGTGGGTGCAACCAATTCTCGCCTTAATTTAAATCGTCTCTGGATTACTCAGTACAGCGTAAATGTTTCGCAGATAGCTGTGGTTGAGTCTGCAGATGTGAAACGTGCAGACATGAGTGACAGCTCTACTTGGGGTCATCAGGAGCTAGGACATATGAGTGATCCTGAGTTAAGTGTAAAGACAGCAGCGTAGAAGCCCTGTGGTGTTGGGGTCGCCTGCCTGCGTGTGTGGCATCCACTTTGCTTCCACTCCGGTTGTTCATTGTGAGGAGCTCTAATGCAGGAACCCTCTTGCTTCAGCCCAGGAAGTGGGATGGTAGATGCAGGAGTGGGGAGTTCGTGCAAGTTGGGTAAAGGTCCAGACCACACCTGAGTGATTACAGTCAACCCTAACACTAGCATATACTGCATTGATCAGAAAGTGCTGGAGGCGTGACCATCAGTGGGCTGGCTCACTAGTGTGTGCTCAATGTGGATCTCTCCTGGGAATTTTTTTTTTTTGCCAGCCTGTGGGGCCATTGTGCTCAGCTCCTCACTCCACTTCCTCTGCCGGGGAATCACCTGGTGGGCAGCTGTCCTGTCACCCTCACTCTTGCCGCTAACCCATGCCCCCTTTTGTTTTCAGCTTTTAGATACAAAGTCAACAGATCGAAAGCAAACGTTGCTGCACTATATATCAAATGTTGTAAAAGAAAAATATCACCAAGTGACCCTATTTTATAATGAGCTTCATTATGTGGAAAAAGCTGCTGCAGGTACTAGATTTCAGCTATTAACATTACTCTCGAATATTTAATGCTTTTAATTGTGAGAGGACTATTCCCCGCTTAAAGAAACAGTTTTCAGAACACCTTTAAAAGGCAGGACCAAGAAGTCAGAAGCCCTGAGCTGGAACGCTTGGCGACGGTGCTACCCTTCCCAAGAGCAACCGAAATGTGAGCGTGCGGCTCATCGCTCTCCACATGTTCACTGTGAAGATCCAGGTCCTCAAGACCGTGTGCCTTCCCTGTCTAGTCATTGCCCTTTTTGTTCTGTTACCACTTATGAAATAGGAGCTGAGAGTTACCCCCAAGCAAACACTTCTAGTTCGGTGTCTTGCTATCCCAGTTGCTGCGGTACAGCAGTTCTAAACGTTTTGCCTTTGCCTGGCCACTAAATGACCTGTACTTCTTGGTTACTACTTTGCCTTGGCATTTTATACTTTTTCCTTCAAATCATCAGTGACTCTAAGACAGCTGGGATGTACAAGGTAATAATAACCACATAATAGGTGAAGAGTTGACATTTTTAAAGATTGTCTTTCTACTCAAGGATACATTGGTAGAAAGTGATGAGACAGGACTGGAAACCTAGTGTTCTTGTTTTTCATGTAGTAAATAGCATCTAATGTACCATGTCCTCTCAAAAGAGTGCTAAGTTTGAAAGAGGGATGGGGAATATGCAAATCGATGTTGGAATTACAGGCTGTGGTTTTCCAGTTGTGATCTTGAACCATGACAACCAGCGTTGGTTATAAATTTAGAATCCTGAGGCCTGCATTTGACTTTCTGAATCTTTTAGGGTGAGGTCTTTTTGTTACTTCCACAGCAAGAGTAAATGCTCTTGCTTCTGCATTCTTACCAAAGAACACTGTGCAATACCCTCTCATAGCTTTATCAGATTTTATTGTAACAATTCTCATGTTCATTGCAAAAATTGCAAGCTCTGCAATTTTATTTATTTATTTTTTTTAATAATTCACCTACCCCCTGGCAGACTGGATGGTGGGAATAACTGAATGCACAAATAAATAAATGAAATGATACTGTTGCTGGGATAGATGTCACAAAGACTTGAGAATCAGATGGAAATGATTTTTTGACTAAAAAGAAAAAGGCTGGACAGTCAGTCCCATTGAGGGTTTGGGGCTTGCTTAGGCAGTAGTTAACGTGTGTATTTTGTTTGGCCCATTCTCAGGTGGTCCAACCTGGATTCTTCATGCCTTCACTCACGCGTTCTTTCCTCCCTTAATCCAGTGAACACTGTTGAATGCCTTCTGTGTACTTGGCGCTGTCAGAAATATTTGGGAATGAAAGACTCAGAGACAGTTGTTTTGTAATTCATCCATGTACAGAGCTAAATTAAGCAATGAAAGAACCAGAAGTGGGACCAACCTCCTTTGGAAAACTTCCTCGGGAGGCTGGGGGGTGTCTGCTATGGCCAGTGGCCATACTGCACATGGGAAGGTTCCGGCCCAGCCACTCTGAAGTAAGAAAGGGTTAAGTAGAAAGAGGTTGTCCTAGGTTCCTTTGAGTCCTCGTGGTCTATACAACTAACATTCAGCGCAAAATGCTGCCCCCTCCCGGAAAGCTACAGAAATGCAAGAGTCAAAAGATGCAGACTGGAAAACCGAAGATCTTGTGCTTATCAGACATTTCTGAGCCTACAGGCCAACCAGTAGGCTGCTTCCTGGGAGAGAAATGAATGGCTGTGTATAGCATAGGATTTGCGTTTCATCCCTTTTCTGACATCTACAAGCTATGGGCGCAGGGCAGGCTACAGAGCCTCTTTATTGGCAAAAATGGGTTAATGGTACAACAAATGAGTGTATATAAAGAATTTATATAGTAGTGCTCAATAGTTGTACTTTCTAAATTCATATGAAAGGATCTTTGCACTGAAAACTAGAAACTAGGCCCTAGGGCTCCAGCTAAGCCAGGTGCACTGTGGTTTTGACTTTCTGTGTGGAGGCTCACTGAGACATTGCTTTCTGTGCACCAGTGTCTCTTGAGAATGTTCTGCTAGACGTCAAAGAGCTGCAGAGGGGCATGGACCTGACCAAGAGGGAATATACCATGCACGACCACAACGTGCTGCTGAAGGACTTCATCCTCCACAATGAGGGGAAGCTGAAGAAGCTGCAGGATGATGCCAAGATTGCACAGGTAGCTGGAAAAGTGCTTTATTTCTCTGCCTGCAAAAGATAAATTTCTTTTGTAGCTGATGATTATTGCAGGGGTATCTTCCTAGTGTTTTCCTTGGAAGCACCCTTGCCCTGCTCATTGCTCGTTCTCGTTCTCTCTCTCTTTCTCTCCCTCTCTTTCTTTCTTTCTTTCTTTCTTTCTTTCTTTCTTTCTTTCTTTCTTTCTTTCTTTCTTTCTTTCTTTCTTTCTTTCACGCAGTTCATAATGATGACATTCACCAAGGGGAATTGGTACACGCATGTCACATCTTAATTCTCTCTCATGTCCTCCCGCTCTTTGACCTCTCCTCTTCATTGTCCTTTTCTCATTTGGGTCTTTACCCTCCACGCTGGTCCTTCCCCTTTCCTCGCATTGCTGGACTCCCTCCAGTGTGGGTTCCACTGTGACATGTGTGCCTATGATCTGCCAAGCACAGTTCCTCATGGGTGAGGTTTCTGTAGATCTTGACCTCAAAATCCTATGCTACTGTGGGTGTCACTGATACAGGCGGACCTACGAAACAGAGTTAACTGTGCTTCGTCACTGATGGGGAGCTGTCGTGCTGGGGACTGAACAGAGCTAGTGGACTGGCCTCTGGTTTGAGGCTGTCTTATATCACAGAAGAATTTAAACAGAAACATTGTCTCCTTTGTGAGGATATCATAAGGAACATGAAGCAAAGGGTCGGGATTTAGAGTTAGACTTCTAAAATCCCTTCTGACCTTATTAGTTTTAAGGATTTCTGCCATGGCCGTAGGAAATCCTTGGAACAGATAGCTTCATTTAGCGTGTACATGAGGGGAAAGACGATAGACGTGGTCAGTGGAGGAAGTGGTGGGTGATTCCTGTGCCCCATGATCGCACATTTGTGGTTGCTTTGCCAAGTCCTTGGAGGAGACGAGGCCATATGGACAAGAGCCTGTGGGAGCTCCTGTCTCCGACTGCTGCTTTGCTTCTGTCCTATGTAGTCCCCTCTCCCAGTGCCTGCAGTTCAAATGCTAGAATTAATTACACTCAGAAGAAATTTGCTTCTTTACAGGATGCCTTTGATGATGTGGTGAAGTATTTTGGAGAAAACCCCAAGACAACACCACCCTCTGTCTTCTTTCCTGTCTTTGTCCGGTTTGTGAAAGCCTATAAGGTAAACAGGAAGGTGTCCTGTAAGTCTTCCTCGTCATTTCCCAAGCAGGTGTCCTCGATCAGATGTGTCCCAGTGCAAATTGCCCTGCAGAGGTATCCTGCTCCCTGCAGGCCACGGCTCGGGGTGCTCAGTGAGGACAGTACTGGCTGTGCAGACAAACAAGGGGTTGGGGGGTGCTTAGGCCTTGAGCTGAGCGTGAGCCTCAGCCAGAAAGCAAAAGCCCTTGGCTGTTTCCTCAGGGCAAATGAAATGCTCCAAGACCACCCGCGCCCAGCTGTAGGCTGTTGGTCCACACAGGCAAATGTGAAGGACTTTGAAAACTCAGGCCTCTCATCAAGTTGTTAAGTGGGTAAAGTAAAAGAACCTGTGGCAGAAGTCGGTTCTGTGGCTAAAATCAGGGAGAACTGCATTAACCCTAATCCAGCTGTGAGACCTTTTAGGCCAGCACAGTGCTGGTGTGCACCAAGAACGGCATTGTCAAGGATTGTCTGTTTCTTTGTCTGGATCTGTAACAGCCTTTCTCTAAGTAGGGGGCCATCTTGAACATAATCCAGAGCCATGGTCTTGGAAAAGAATGTGGCCCAAAGAGTTGTGTGTTCAAAGAATTTGTCTTTTGAGATAGAAAGATAAAGGAATGTGTTAGACAGTTTTAACCCACTCAGGAAACACTGCAGTCTGTAGAGCTGCAGGTTTAGTTCTGACACCCTCACAGATTCCAGAATCTGAGGATGCTCAAGTCTCTTCTATGAACTGGGGCAGTATTTGCATAGAACCTACATGCATCCTCCTATATACTAAATCATCTCTAAATTGCTTGTAATACTTAATACAATATAAGTGCTGTGTGAATATTTGTGATGCTGTATTTTTAGGGAATAAGGACTCAAAAAAAAAAAAACCTGTGCGTGGTAGTACAGATGGAGTTTTTCTGAATATTTTTGATCCATGTTTAGATAAATTTATGGATGTAGAATCCACCAGTACAGGGGACCAACTGCATTCTCTGGGTTTCTCTTTGTATAACACTGGTGATCTTAGTGGAACAAGGAGAAATGTTCAGTGGAAAAGGAGAGAAGAATGTGAGAGGGTTATACCCAGTTTGGAGGAAAATCTTGAAAATCATTGAAAATATGGGGGCCAGCATTTCTCTAATATCAACAGAAGCTGATAACTTTGGAGAATCATCTTTGGGCCTTTTACTCAAAAGGCCGAGTATTTACCCATCTCTGTTCAGTATGAGCTAGAGTAGTAGTGATAGAACAGCTCCTAGCAGAGGCAGTGTCCTTGGGTGAGAACACAGTGTAGATTCCGTGTCCAAGACAAGGGAGCTGTGAGGAAGGAGCTCGTTGGTTACCAGCTGCTGCCTGCTGCTTCTCTGCATTCAGAGAACACAGGCACTGTGTGGACAGAGAGTGGCGTTTCAGGACATCAACTCCTTTTTCCTTGTTTAAGTATAAATGAGAAGTTACCACAGAAACACCAGCGACCAGAATATAAACTTTATTGCTGATACGTGCCAGGCAGGAGATATGGTAACTTCCCTAAATTAGATAATTTATCAGTCCACAGCTTGACAATCAGAAGTCTGTTCAAGGAGACTGGCTTCAAGAAACTGTAGAGAGGGCTCAAAGTGTGAGCTGTGGGGAGAGTCCGGGAGCGTCACTCTGGTGAGGAAAGGAGCTGAAGGGAGAGGCGGTTTTCTCCTCAACAGTGGGCAAAAGGCAGAGGAGTCTTAGGTTTTGCTTTTGGAGAGGCTTTAGTTAGCTGGGCGTATTCTGGAAATGAAACAAATTCACAAGACAGTCACTGCGCACAGCTGCCAGTGGTCCCCACCAGGTCTGTGGCGCTGGGCCTCGAGCTGTTCCAGCAGGACGAGGAGGACAGGCCTTCTGGATGAAGCGAATCTCTACTGCTGCCAGTTTTCGAAGGTGTGAGATAGGTGGCCGTGAGGCCTGCGGTCAGTGAGATGCGCTCATGAGGTCACCCACCTCCCCCTCCGTTTGCTTCTATTCCTAACTCACCATGGGTTCTTAAACAGTGGTTTTTCAAAATCTTGACTGCCGTCATTGCCTTTGATGTAGTCTTACTGGCTTTTTTGATTTGCCTAGCAAGCAGAAGAAGAAAATGAACTGAGGAAAAAGCAGGAACAGGCTCTCATGGAGAAACTCCTGGAGCAAGAAGCCCTGATGGAGCAGCAAGACCCGAAGGTAAGACGTGCCAGGCTCAAGAGAGGCTCCCAGGTGAGGCAAGCCGTAGAGGTGGGGAGCAGGCAGGTTGCACGGGGCCCTGGCCTTTTCCTGGGCTTGGCACATGCAAGTTTGTTCGTTTATTTATTGTTTCATTCAGTAACATTGGCGCAAGCTCAGCATGTGTGGACAGCGTTTCCAAGTTTATAGAAGTCTTAGTTGGATGTACAGAGGCCAAGCCAGGTAGCCTAGAGCCTGGACTTAGCATCTGGGGCAGGCTCGGTGGTGCTGCCCAGCGGGCACTTGCCTTGGCAGCTGGAGGGCTTTGCTTGGAGGACTGGGAGGAAGCACTTCATGGAGCAGTGTCCTAGGTGACGACCATGAAGTTTGGCACACCTTTGCTGCAAATCTTAAGAAGTCCGTGGTTATTATTAGCTGCTTCTGTGGCTTTCAGATCCAGCTTTCCCATTGCTGCCTGGTGGGTTTCTATGTGGTGTTGGATGAGTTTCTGTTGTTTTCCCAGAAATTTCCTGAGTTACTCTGCATTTGACCTGAATGTCGGGATGGTGCTGAATGTACTTTCAGCAGAGGCCGCTTGTTAAAATAATACAAAGCTCAGGTACACTGTAGAGTTTCTTAAACTCCCCACTAATCTCTGCTCTTCTTTCTTCTCAGTCTCCTTCCCATAAGTCAAAGAGGCAGCAGCAAGAGTTAATTGCAGAGTTAAGAAGGCGACAAGTTAAAGATAACAGACATGTATATGAGGGAAAGGATGGAGCCATTGAAGATATTATCACAGGTAAAGTATGTTTCCTGTCTGTGACCCATAAAGATTCCCTCACCTCACTAGACTGGGCCATACACAGATTTTCTCACGTATTTTGACCAAAGTTGCAAGTTCTTTATTTGACTTGATTCAGATCCAGA
>RJWT010032476.1:0-14112 GCA_004365215.1 Cuniculus paca | reverse complement strand
TTCTGTCTAGTTTCTTCTACTACCATGTCCATTGTTGCAAGCAATATTCTTCTCAATTTTTATATGTTTACTTTAAATCAAAGTTAGTCTATTTGTATAAGAATTTTTTAAAAATTTAAAACTAAAAAAGGGTGGGTGGGTGGGTGGTCCAATGGGAAGATCACTGACAGGGAAATGTTACTATTTACTGAGGTATTTTTCACAGAATGATTGAATAAAAACTCAACTTGCGTTTTCATTGTGGGTGCTTAGAGGAGATACAAAATCCAAACTGTGAAGGTTTTTGCTTCATTAATTATAACCATGTTTTTTCATTTTCTGACTACCCCTGATTTTCTTATGAGCTAGATACAAGAATATTTTATATCAAGTAAAAGAGTTAAAGATACAATATCAAATGGCAGTTTTGGTATCAAGTCTAAGAATCTGAGTCATTTACACAGATAAGGCTTTGGGTTTTTCCTTATTTTCTTAGGTCACAGTGACTGAGGTTCCTGAGTATTTTTCAAGTCTGAGGCAAGTAACAGCAGATGGTCTCTGTTTCACTATCTTTCTTCATGAGCTTGGAAAACTTTAGATTTCTGTGTTAATTAGTTTTGAGTACCCTAAAGGCATATACCTGACCTCCACCTTGCCTTCTCACAGTAAAATATGCTTTGGAAATGGAAAGGACTTAGAAAAATTCCAAGAGCACCAAGCCAAAAAGTTGGTTGGAATGTGTGTTATTATTATCATAATTATTTGGACCAGAAATACGGCCAAATTCTTTCTGGCCTACACTTTTAAATGCAGGCAGCAGAAAATGAAAACTTAATTACCTTCCCATTGTAATTGTGATTTACTTTGAATGGGAACCAAATCAGCTTCTCTCTTCAAGAGTTGAATTTAGAACTTTAAATAGAGATCTAAAAATATAGAAAATCATTTTATATTCCCTAATCTATATAGCTTAAAAAGGGACATATTTTCTTAGCTGAATATGAATACCTCGTAGACATAAATTCATTCCTCTCATGTAAAATATCTTATTTTATCAATCCATTTCAGGAAAGAGGTTCTGCTGACTTTAGAGCAGAAATCTTATTTTTATCCCTTTTATTTGAATGAGAGATTTGAAAATTGACTTATGTAAATATTTCAATGCATCTGCTATTATTTTGTGGAGTTTATTAAACTACTTTTGAAAATTGTATAGTCTATTTATTGTATGTATGTACATACAGTCTAATACCTAAAATTTAAAGTGGATTCCGTATAACCTGGTTCAGTCTTGTTTAGACTATTGAATATTGTTTTAGCCTTGTGCACTGGACTCTACCTCTGTATAGGAAAATTTTCCATATTCATTAATTACTATTGATCTGTATTAATTGGTTATGTTTCTTGCACTAAGGATTTTTAAAACTACTGTAAGTGTAGGTTTAGTTTTACCTCTACAGTATGAATCACTTGACACACATAGGTAAATCCTCTTAGGTTTGTCTTATTTTTCTACATGATGATGAAGACTTAACATTTTTTGTTCTCTGCTTTGTTCTGTTTGCCAAAAGAAAAAAACAAACAAAAATACAAAACCAGTACAGTACTTATTTATAAATTATAGTGAGTACAGTTTGTTTGCAAACAGTTAAAACTGGATCGCTACTTAGTAACACATTTTCTTAGTGTAGTTTTTGAGTGGAAAGTTTTTCATCATTAATGAAGAATGAAGAAAACTTCACAATTACTTTAATTTTAGATTTGATTTCAATAACAAAGTCATTGGGACTATAACAGACATCCCAGAGAATTGTGTTTGCTTTTTTTAACTGGGAGAGGGAAGGAAGTCAGAAGGTTAAAAGCAAACTGAGGGCTGAAGGGGAGATGCTGAAGGCTGGAGGTGCGAAGAAGGTCCTGATGCTGTCTGGAGCCATCTGTTCCTCCAGACTGACTTTGCTGCCTCCTTTCTCTTAGTTTTTGGTAGGGGCATCTCCATCTTACAGTTTTCTTGCATCTGGGGATCTCACTCTTGCTGCAAGGCAGAATTTGGGGAACACCTATTTGACTTTTTCTTCTGCTTTTTGGTAACCTCTCATCTGGGGCCGTATTTTATGGCTTTGAATTTAAAAAACAGAAAACATCTGAGTTCATTTGTTGGTGATTAATAAGTGTTAAATAAATCCAGACCTAATAAACAGTGCCTGCCTTTCTGCTGCATTTTTGAGTTGTCATGTTAAAACAAGTTTTATGGGTGCCAGGTAAACTAATTCTTTATAAGAACAGTGAGAGAAAGTGTATTAGCCATGTGAGTCCTAAGTGAGTCAAACAGTACAAGATCTAGTTATAAACTGTTCTCAGTCTAGGTGGTTGCATAGGAGAAACCTTATGGAGCCCATCACCACTGTTGGATGCTCTGTTTTATCACAAATCACTCTTGCCCTGGACTTCTGGAGTCAGCATTTCAGGACTTACATTGGGTGGATCTTATAAACCTGAATTGTCTTCTGAAAAGCCAACCACAGGGAGCTCCTGGTTGAAAAACAGAAGGAAGTAACAAATATGCCCTTACTCTGAGGTGGGAAAGATTAGTTCACTCGTGCTTATCTTAAACTATATGAACTTCAGGGGATGTCCCTCAAACAGCTTCGTTAAGGTAATGATTTGCTGTTACTGAATGCAGGGCCTTACTAGAAAACTTGTGTCCAAAAGCGATTTGCCCCCACAGGTGCCAAGTGGAGATGAGCAGGCACTTGCATTATCAAAGCTGGTGATCGGTCCTTTATCCTGACTTCCTCCCAGTTTTTCCTATTAGATTTTCTTATTAAGTTTGTGTGGTGGAAAAGTTTCTTCGTGCCACTTTCCATTAGAAACTTCCTTCAGGAGTTCAGTGATCAACACCAAAATGATCTGCTTTTATTGTCAAGTAAGAGTTCATAGAGGCTGCTGACTATGTGTTGCTATAAGTCTGTGTGTTGGCTGCAAGTGTCCAGGTGAGGATCTGACAACTGTACCTGTAATTTATAAATCTTTGTAGAATGAACCTGTTATAGTAAGAAATGGACTCAAACATGGTGTCTGATCAAATGGCATTCAGATTTTACAGGTCTCAGTAAACCATCTTGTATCTTTAGTGATTTGGTTTGGGGTAGGGGGCTTTATTGCTTATAAGAACTTTTGTTTATATAAATAAATTATTTCAAATGTGGGATAAAAGAATGTTATTAAAAAATAAATACAGTTTTGGACAAAAATATTAAATGTAACTTGAACTTATGTGTAACACTTTGTTAATGTTCATATTGATCTGTATTATAATGGAAACTTGGATTTTAGTCTCAGTTTAAAATTAACTGTGTAACTTTAGACAGATTCACCTGCTTGGCTCTCAGTGAACTTGGCTGTCAGAGATACTCTTGTTTGTTGTCTTCACCCCTGTGCCGCCTTTCTGAACATACCCTGCTCATTCATTCTTGTATCATGACACTCTGCATACATTTGGCAGGTGGAACCTAGTAAAAGACAATCACAAATCTGAGTTTCCCTGGAAAAGAAAAGTTGTCCTCTTTAATCAGTACCACTCCCCAAAGGGTGGGATTGGTAGCTATTGGTGTTATCTTTTACGAGGGTCTTCTGATGTAGCTAAATGTTCAACTTGTCCTCAGTTGAGCATTACTAGATCTGACTTGTAAGTTCTTATTCACTTTAGCAGATGCAAGAATCCCAGAACTGTAAAGTTGGATGTGTGTATCCATCCCAGAGCAAGGCTGTACTGCAAAGAGTGTTGCATCATTGCTATTCACCTCCAGTTTGATGCTTGTTCCTCTCGTTCCGACAGACCAGCACTCAGAAGTCCTAACCTTGGAAGAGAAGGAGAATGGGAAACAGCCACTCCTGAATTCCCATCTCTTCCCCTCCAAAGAGTCCGCTCAAGGGAAAGAATACCATTTAGGGGATGAGTGGTAAAAAGAATGTCACACAACTTTCAGACAACCAAGTGTGAGGCCTTAGTAAGACTCAGTAAACATATGGTCTGACAAGTCGCAAAACTTTTTGGACTCAAAGTTACTTCATCTTTAAAATAAAGAAATGTGTCTTACTGTAGATTATCCTAAGAGCCTTCCAGCTGTGAATATTCAGTTATTCTATGATTAACTTAGCTATTCTGGAATTTCCAGGAGCAGTCTTGACACAACGGTTTTATTCAGTCCTGCAGTTGAAAACAAATACAGAATTTGGAAAAACAGTATCAAAGCATCTAGCATCTCAAATGCTTTTAGCTCCCTTCAGCTATCCTCTGCAGCATCCAATACTGAGTGGTGCCCTCATAAGTATAAACAAAACCAGAAACAACATTTCTATTTCTAGAATATTATCAAGAATGTATTTGTTTCATGAGTAAATTTTAGTGAATGCTTTAGCAGACATAATTGTCACTTCAAATTATTCATATGCCCTGTGCTGCACATTGTTAAAAGTTAGGGATGGATACAGTAGGCAAGAAACAGTCAAGATTTTTGTTTTCATAGTGAACATTATAGTGGGTCAATGAAGAAGAAAGCCTAATAGCAGATTTTGGTTAAGCATTATAATCAGGAAATGGGGTAATGTGGTAGCATAGTGGAACAACTTGGTAGAGAAGTGTCCTGTTGAGTAGAAATCTCAAGTAGAAATGCTGAAAGGAAAAAGGAAAGATGGTTGAGAATGGTTTGAGAAGAGCCATGTGTTACCTTTCCTATCACTGGGACAGTTTGAAGAGAGGTTTAGTTTGGCTCATGATTTCAGGGCATTCAGTCCATGATAGCTGGTTTCATAGCAGAAACATGGAGGAAGAATGTGGTAGAGCAAAGATACTAAGTTCATGGTGGCTAAAAAGCAGAGTAACAGCACCAGAGAGGAAGGGGCAAAGGACCAGATAGGCTGCTTCTGGTCATGCCTTTGCGACCCACCCAGATACACCCAGATTTATGCTTTATTAATCTCTGCAGCAACTCCCAAGCCAATTGATTTGACACAGTAAAGCTTTAGCCATTACATTTTATCCCTTGTCAACTTGACAGCCAAACACATCTCCTTAAACCACATTTAATTTCCAAACAACAATAGCAGGTTAGTGATTCTGCTTAACATGTGGTAGCTACCCTGAGTACAGTCAAAACAAGAATGTAATCACCCCTTCTCCAAAGTCTAAACAGCTTCAGCACTTTTTTTTTTTTAAGTCCAGGTCAGATCTCTTCTGAGACTCAAGGCAAACACCTGTGAGCTTCTACAGAAGTAAAAAATAAGTTTCATAACCCAAAGAGAACAATGGTCCAGAGTAAACATTACAATCCCAAATGGGAGGAGTAGGAGAATTGAAAGAATCCAACCAAGGGAATACCAAAGCCCAACAGGACAAACATTAACTCCTGTCACTCCATGTCCTATATCCAGGGTACATGGTAGTAAGATGTGTGTTCCAAGGGGCATGGGCAGTCCAGCTGTTATTTTGCTGGTTGCAGTCTGCATGACATCTCCAACTTTTCAGGGTCTTCACTGTTCATTGGACTTTGTCTCTGCATTTTCACACATTGCCCTCTTGGGTGCTCCTTGCCTGACTTCCCAGGCCTTTGAAATCTGGGTGGAAGCCTCTCTGACCTCACAACTCTCGCATGTTGCATTCTGGTAAAGCGTCCATCATGTGGATTATGCCAAGATTTTCTGCCAACAGAAGTAGTACTATAAATCTGACCAAAAGCTTTATCCATGCCCTTAGTCTCAGTCTCCCACAAAGTCTCATAGGAAAAATATACACAAACTTTTTGCCAGAGTGTAACACACATGAACTCTAATCCAGCAACAGATGGAGTCTTTTCTTCCCAACCAGAACCTCCTGAGCATGGCCTGTACTGTCTGCATGTCTGCATTCTGCTCTTGTAGTTCCAACCAGAATTACCCTTCAGGCTCTGCTTGTAGTATTCTAAGGCTTCTGTAGCCCACATCTCATAACTTCCCATAAACCAGTTCCAAAAGCTTCTAGAAACACATGGTTAGGCAGTCATAGCAACAACTCCACTCCTGGTACCAGTTCTCTGTATTAGGTTTTCTGTGGCTGGAACACAATACCTGACATGCACAACCTAAAATAGGAAAGGGTTTGATTTGGCTCTCAGGAGATTCAGTCCATGGTCAGCTAGTTGCAGGGCAGAAACATGGTGGAAAGGTGTGGTAGAGTACATGTTTAGATCGTGGCAGCTGAGAAGAAAAGGAAGTGTCGAAGTGGAGAGAAAACAGATACAGTACCCAAGATCATGCCTCCATAACCCATGCAGAAACACAACAGAAGTGTGCTTCACCAATCCCCTCAGTGACTCCCAAACCAATCTGACAAAGACTACTACCAAAAGCTCCTCGCGTTGGGCTTTGGCAAGGGACAGATTTTTACACTGAGATGCTGTCCAAGTGTTGAAGTGGATATTACTATTTATTAGACTCCACTAAATGTGACTTTGGTGCTCTGTGAGTAACAAGATAGAAAACATGGTGCCTGCCTTCATACCCACAAGTGATGAAAGGGGGATGCTTTGTGCCCCTGAGGGAATTAGATACCAGGGAAGAACTAGCAAATTTATGGGTCACTATTTTACCACACCTACCTACATCAATCATTTTGTCACCAAGTGCCTACAATCTATCCAGCATGGTACACAGTAGAAATATATCAAATAAAAACAGCCTCTATTGTATAGTTCAAGCCATGTTCCTAGCATCTCAATATGGAAGGCTGAGGCGTGAGGATTACAAGTTCAAGGCTAGTCTAAGCAGTTTAGCAAGATTCCACCTCAAAAGATGAAAAGGGCTGGGGATGGAGCTCAGTGTGAGGCCCTAGGCTCACTCCCTAATACTGAAGAGGAGAAACAGAAACACTGCAGTGTTTGGGGCTGAATCAGTAGTTCTAACATGACAATAATGAAAGTAGACACATTCTGGCAGACAGAAGCAGGGTATCTGAGCCTGTCTCTGATGACAGAAATATAAGGTGCTTTTCAGATGCCATTTCTTGTGGCCATTCATGGGTCCTGTAATCATTGTTTTGAGTACTTTGAAGCTGATGTGATTGCCACCAACCAAATCTAGGAGAAACAAGAACATAAGACTAATAAGATGGTGGTTACAATATCACTGTACAAAATTTGACAACTTTTCTATTCACCAGCAATAACCTATGAACATAAAAGATGTTGAATAGCAACGTCTTGTAACAGCAGAACTCCATTGCTCGAGCCTTACAATATATCCAACACAGTTTAAGCCTGTGTTACTGTAATCTTTATTACAGTTTCATAAGATAGGTACTGCTCTTTTTCCTGGATGAGGCTTAGAAAGTCTGGTTGGGAACTCAAAGTTCAAAAACTTGACTTCAGAGCTGATTTTTTTTATCACTTTGGTATGTGGCTGTTCACTGCCACTTGATGGGGGTGGGGGAACCTATCAAGAGACATGCTAGGGTGGCTTGAATGCCATTCTCTCAATATGCATACAAAGTCAAAACCTACAAATAGAAGCTTATGTAGAAATAGAATCTTTGCAGGTGGAATTTGTTAAGATAGTCCATACTGGATTTGGATGGATCTCAAATCCAATGATATGTCTATAAAAAGATTTGGAGCTTCAGGTATACGGGGACCGTGTACAATTGAAAGCAGAGGTTGGGTTGATGTAGTTGCAAGCCACAAATTGCAGGATGCACAAGATGCTGGAAGAGTAAAGGACAACTTCTTCTTTGGAGCATTCAGAGTGCGTGGCCCAACTGACTCGTAGCTTCCTCATCAGTGAGACTGAATGTCTGCTGTAAGACCTCCACTGTGTGAAAACTTATTATGGTAACCCTAGGAAACTAACACACATACAATGCCTACATAAAGAAAATAGTAAATTTTAATGAAGTCATCAGGAAAGACCTGAAAGAGATCTGTGTTCCTGAGTGGGAGTGACAGTACTGCAAAAATGTCATAACTCTATTCTTTCCCCTACTCTTTTATTTGTCCAATATTTCCTAACTAGAAATTGTTTCAGTTTAGACTCAGAGCCATTATTTCTGGCATTTCCTACCCCAAAACAGCAGAAAGAGCATTGCTTATTCTTTATGTTTTGACATGTATTGAAGTTTCACATTCTCACAGGGACCTTTTCTGACACCACCCTATATAAAAAGCAATACCTTCTGTGTTCTTGCATGGCCTTACTTTAGTGCTTGCCTAGCTCTCATCACTATCTGCTGGGTTTTTGTTTGTTTGGTCCTGGGCATTGAGCTCACAACCTCACACTTACCAGGCAAGCACTTGAGCCACTGAGCTAAATCTCCAGCCTTGCTATCTGCTGTTTTTCATTTGTTTATTGTCTTCCTCCTGTCTCTGGAATGGCAGCTGGAGAATGTGGGAGCTTTGACTCATTCTGTGCTAGGGTCCAATGAATAAGTAAATAGTGTAATAAGTAAATAGTGTAATGCACAAGTCCAGAAAACTAAACGTGTAAAACCAAAGCTACAGCAATCTTTAGCAAAAACGGGAAAGCCAAGGGCATTGAACAAGAAGACAAATGACCAGTACTCATCAGGGAAATACAAATGAAACCCTAAGATACCATCTCAAACACCTGTCAGAATGGCTATTCTCAAAAAGGTAAGTGTTGGTGAGGATGTGGAGAAACAGAACCCTTGCACGGTTGGTAGGAATATAAATTAATGTAACCCTTATGGAGAACAGTGTGGAGGTTCCTTGGGAAACTAAAACAATTAACACTGTCCAGGAATCCCATTCCTGAGCATATATCCAAAGGAATTAAAATCAGTATGTTGAAGAGACATCTGCGCTCACATGGTCACTGCAGCACTGTTCACTTACCAAGTATGGAAGCAATTTAGGTGTCTGTCCTTGGGTGAATGTGTAAAGAAAGTGTGGATGTATACATGTGTGTGCTATTCAGCCTGCCTTAAAAATGGAGAAAATTATATAATTTGTGATACCATGGATGAACCTGAGAGACATCATGCCAAGTGAAATAAACCTAAACCAGGCATGGAAAGATCCATAGAGTTATCCCTTCATATCCACGGGGATGGTTCTAGGACATCCCCCATTGTAGTGCAGATACTCAAATCTGCAGATCTCAAGTCCCTTATGTAAAATGTTATGCATACAACCTCTGTGGTCCTCTTGTATATTTTAAATGCTTTAAGCTACATAATGTAATCACTAACTACATAAGTGTTATATACAAATTGTTTCGGGAGTGAAAAAGTCTGTACCTTCAGTACAGATGCAGTTCTTTTTGATACATTTTCATCTGTAGTTAGTTGAAGCCACTACTCGGAACCCCAGGATCTGGAGGGCTGACTGTGGTGCATGATCTTACACATGTGTAATTTGCAAAATGGAACTCAAAGCAGTAGAGGGACTGGGTGATTACTAGAGATAGAAATGTTAAAGAGTTTTCAGTTAATGGTCACCTGACTTCGAGGTAGAAACATGGTAGGGGTTGTGGAGAAGGAAAGCTGCTCACCTTGGGGCAGCTGGGAAACAGAAGGAGAAGAGCCAGAGAAAAGGGGGCTATCGACAAGCTACAGTCCTCAAGGACACATTTCCGTGACCCATTCCCTTGAACTAAACTCTACCTCCTAAGTTTCCATAGGGTTCCAATAATACAATCAAAACATCTCATCAGTGGAAAGTGAGAGCCCTCATGATCCAATCACCTAAAAGCCCCATCTGTGAACCTAGGGGACTTTTAGATAACCTAGAGGGTTATTTGAGATCTAAACCATATAAACTGTATTTCAAAATCACTAAAGAGTAGATTCCAAATGGCTTTGTTAGTTTGGTTTAATTATCCCAGGAAGATGAACTATGAGGTACGAACTGGTTTTGTATAGGATGTAGATAAATGGGAAGGAACAGAATTTTAGTCCAGAGAATATATAATCCAAATGCCTAAATCAGAAATTCTCCCCACCTGATTCCTTACATTGCTGAAGGCAGTACTAGGGAAAGACTGGTCTCTGCAGAGATGTGTGTTGTAAATATGGAAGACTTTAGGAATCAACCAAGAAGGCTTGAACAGTGTCATTAAATCTACAAATATTTGCCTTCAAAATACCTTTATCAGACACAACATTGCTCTCATATTTTGAGACACTTCCAATTTACAAAACTCCATTTCGAATTCCTTGATGTAGAGCGAGCAGATGTAAACCCCATTGTTTTTCAGATGGAACTGAAGTCTGGAAAGGCTCATTGGCTTGGCAGAGGTCAGATAATCAGCAACCAGCAGGTCCTCTGGTTCTTCTACAGCTGCCCCTAAGACCACAAAGCAAGGCAAGCTACACCTGTCGTGAATTTCCATGTGCGTCATCCTTGGAGAAGAGACAGCTGCAATATTTTAGCTTTAAAAAAGTACTTAGCAAATAATGTGCCTATAAACATGAATGCCTTGTAGGGATTCTGTTATTTTTATGATTGCCAAATATAGAAACCACACAGATGGTGGGTCTGGCCTGCTGATGGCAAAATCAGGGTTGCTATTTTAGAATTGCTGCTTGGCCTCTAGTGGTACACCCTTTCCATCGAGTCTTAGTTTCAGAGTTTAGAGAATCTGGAAACTTGGGGATTTGATGCACAACCACCACCCGTCCTTTCCTGGTGCTTTGGCTCCTTCTGTGGCAGGTATAGTTTCTGCTGACCCATGGTTTTCTTTTACTGTACTTGCAAATTCCTGTTTTTAAGTTTGAGATGCTTTTTCTAGCTCAAAATCTGCCCATTCCTTACTTTCATTGGAAATCTTAATATAGGTTGATTCCTTATTATTCCTTCCTCAGCTCAGAAGTCATCTCCTCATTGACTTTGACTGGCTACCTGCTCTAAACTAGCACCCATCTCTATAATCTCGCCCTTCATTCCTTGTTAGCCTTCCTTATTTTTATTTGTTTCTGTCTTAGTTACTTTCCTCATTGCTGAGACAAAGTATCTAACACTCACAAGTTAAAGGAGAAAAGGTTTGTTTTGACTCACAGTCTGTAGAGGCTGTCCATAGTCAGCTGGCTCCAAGGCAGGGGTGGCATGGCAGAGGGGCCTGGCAGAGGAGTCCTTGCCAGGGTAGGCAGGAGGCAGCAGCAAGCCTTCCTTTCCTATTTATTCCATCTAGGCTACAAGCCTTTTGGGTGGTGCCACCCACACCCAGAGTGGGCCTTCCCCTTATCCACACCCAACATTATTATTTTTATGAGCAGAATATATTTATTGAGAGAAAGAAAGCTTCTGTCTGAGAGAGAGAGAAAGAGAGAGAGAGAGACAGAAGGGGTCCCGATGAATTGCCAAAGACTCTGGCTTTACTAGGGACTTTTATAGACTAAAACCACAAGGTGAGACGGGTCCAAGATGGGGAAATCCTGGGAACTTTTAAGGCAAACGGCCATGAGGTGGAACAGAACTATGGCCAACCAGTAAATAATTGTACAGGTAAAATTGACCAAATCAGGGACAAATGGGTAAGCCAGTCACGTAGCAAATGAGCATTTTTACAGAGCAGCGACTCTTCCTGTAGGGGATGGTATGGTGGCTCCTGGCTTCCTCGAGGTGATCCATACCTATTTAGAATATCGATATTTGGGTGTAGTTGCATTCGTTTTGACTTTTGAGATCTGGCCCACAGTGGGAGGTGTCTGTCTCCTCCAAGGTCACAAGACATCTTTTTCTCTGTGTTGGCTTCCAGGAGGGCCTAGCTCTGTCTGAGTGCCTATAATATTTCTGTCTAACTCAGCTGCCTATAACATTCCCCCCTCTGAAGAAATAACCGAAACTGCTGTGAGGGAGTATGGGTGATGACCGATCTGGCTTCTTCAGGCTGAAGAGAGTTATAGTTGTTGATTGGCAGTCAGAGATAGTCTACAGAGGGTCTATCTAAAGGCACACTGAGAATTATGATAAACCGATTAGTAGACTAATTCAATTAGTAGGCCCTTAATCTCAGTATTGTACACTCTAGATCCAGCCATCTCTGGAAAGCCCTACCTATGAGCACATGAGGCTCTAGGAGGATATACAGATACAAGCCTTAACAGTTTGTTTAGTAGAATGTCATTGTCTGATAGTATCCTGCTTAAATACTTAAGGTTTATATTGTTTCCCCATCAAAGGCAGAATGTACCACCTTCCCAGAAAGTTGCCTTTATTGCTTGCTAGGCAAGGGACAGGTAGTAAGGGACAGAAGAGAGCTAATCTCATGTTCGGGCAGTAGAAGGCATAGAGTTCAAGAATTTCAGTATACAGAGCATTTATTTATGATAAACCAATTAGTAGACTGATGTTTCCCTGTGCAAGCATGTTAACTCAAATGTGATTGTTGGTGATTACCTGACCAAGGGTACCGATGTGAAGCTCTTGTTGGTCAGTGAGAAGGGGTATTAAGCCAAATCTGATAATTGTTGCTATGCCTGAATAATAATCAGTACCTCTCAGGAGGATAGAAACTGTCCTCTGAATTCTGGAAGAACTCATAAAGATCTTTGAAGCCAAGGATCTTCCATCTTGCCTGTGCTTGTACACCAAACCTTAGAAAAATGCCCCTTCTAGGCGTGGACCCCTGGGAAGTGTGTGGTGGATCAAAGACATTCAGCTCATGGCTTGAGTACAAAAAAAGTGGCAAGGGGAAGGAAGGAGACTGGGGTCTCAACATATCCTCAATAATCTGAGGACACTAAATGCCTTACCCCCAGATCCCCCTGTTATTGATTCCACCACTTCTAATAGCACCACAGGCTGGAGACCAAGCCTTTAACATACAGGACTTTGGGGGACAGGATCCAAACGGCATCTTTGTTACACAAAGCCAATGGACAGTAAGTGTTCCCAGTATATGGATTTCTGATCAATGTAAGGAGGATCTTTGTAGTGTTGGTTTGGAATGGGGTTAGTTAAGAATTAGTGATGCCTGCTTCCAGCAGCATAGTCCCATCATATCATTAGCTCCTCTGTGGAACCCATTGTATCTGGGACAAAGACATGGATCTCCTTCATCGGAGTAAGTGGTGAAGAGCTGAGCTATATCCACTGGGCAATCCCAGTGAACAAGGTTTGATCAAACCTTGAGGTTCTAAAGGACAAATATGAGAACCACTTCTTATGTTAGTTAAATTTTTTTCTCTCAATTACCCTATGCTGTAGGTATTATTTCTCCTACTTCCCAGTTGAGAAAACTTGGAAGAGGAAATGGTAAGTAACTTAAAGGTGGCAGAGTGAACCCACACCAATCTGATTCTTAAATTCAGGCTCATGGTCCGGGATACAATTCAGTGGTAGAGCGCTTGCCTCACACATGTGAGACCCTGGGTTTGAGCTACAGAACCACCAAAAAGTAAGTAAATCCTTATGATCATTCCCTTATCATGTTCTCTATGTAATGTTATAAAGTAAAAGGAGTTTTGGTGTTGAACTACATTAAAACATTTTCCCGACCCAGATTCTGCCTGTGTGGGATACTTATCAGAGTTGACAAGTTCTGTTCTCAAACCCTCACAGAGTTTATTGTCTACACTTGGATTGGACTAACATCTTGGTGTTCCTATGGAAAATCTGTGGTAATCATGCACAGTCTGTAAGCAGTAAAATGGCTTGAAGTAATCAGAGCAACTTGGCATAGTATAGAATTTTCCAGTATTGTAGTTTAACCCCTAAGCAGAATGTTCAGGGCCAGCAGTTTTCAGGGAAGGAGGAGATTTTAGAATGACATAGATGAGGGCCATGAATTTGGGGTAACCAGCTGACCCAAATGAGAACCGACTCCTTGTTGATTTAAGGGTCTTAGCGATGTCAGCCTTCTGGCTTTTCTTGGAAGGAGTCATCCAAGGTAAATCAGTTGCCACCCACAAAGCATTATTCTTCACCAAACCTTAGGGAGTTGAGTATCTGAAGACAAGATTACACCAGCCACCCATGAGTAGTGAAAAAATGTTTTTAGGAAGTAGCTAAAATTGAAAGTTCACCTTACTCCCTGAGACATGTAACCTCATTCTTGTTACCAAAGAAGACTTTAACTGGTAGCTTATGATACAAACTGGTGTAGCCGCATGGGGATGGAAGAGGCGTGAGAGGAGGAGATGGGGTC
>RJWT010032475.1:0-14117 GCA_004365215.1 Cuniculus paca | reverse complement strand
GCAGGGATAGGGAACTTTTTGCCATGGGGTACTGGGGGAGATGGGGGGAAGGCCTTACTGAGGAAATGGCATCGTGGGGTCACCTACAAAGATCGGGGCAGTTCCAGGTAGAGAAAATAAGAAATGCCAAGTCTTAGAACTTGGAGCTGCCTACGATAAATTAAAAGGCCAGATGAGGAGCAGATGGCCAGGGGTGAAGACGGAGAGGTGAGCAGTGGTCAGAATGTGGAGAGCTGAGGGAAGGAGCCTGTAGGTCCTTGGGGTGCAGTGGGAATCCTCTGGCGTGTTTCCAGAAAAGCACTGGAAAGATTGAATTCACAAATTACCTGTCTGGCTGGGTCCCTATTGGTAGACAGGGCAGTGGTTTAGATGGGTGTGGTTGAGGTGTAGAAGTAGAGAAGTAGTAGAGATCGAGATGTGTTTGAAAGGCAGAGTTGTCTGCATTGGTCATGGGCTTCAGGGCACAGTAGAATCAAATACAACTCTAGGCTTTTTGGCTGAGCTCCTGGGCAAATAGCAGTACTGTTAATTAAGGCACAAAAGTCTAGGGGAAGGGGCAGATTCAGGGTGTGTGGTGTGAGTGAAAACAAGTTTCCTTTAGATCACATTCAGTGTGGATTCTTGATTGGACAGCTATGTGGCGATGTTGGAAAGACAGCAAACTGGAAGCAAAGCACAATGTTAGCAATGTGTACTTTCCATTAGAAGGAGCATGCTTTTTCCTTTAGAAATTGTTGGACTGGGTGTGGTGGTGCACACCTGTAATACCAGCACTCAGGAGGCCGAGGCAGGAGGATCACTGTGAGTTTGAGGCTAGCTACTTAGTGAATCTAAGGCCAGCCTGAATTACGTAGTGAGATCCTGTCTCAAAAAAAATTTATAATGTTGGTGTTGGGGAAAGAAGGAAACAGTTTTTATTCTGTCTTGATTATATACCAAGTACTGTGCCAGTTGCTTCACAGATATTGTTTTTCATGAGGCATAAAGCTAGGGAAATATCTTTAGTGTGCAGTGTGAGATTACCCACTCTGGAGTCTGATTGTTAGGTTCAAATCCAAACCATTTCTCTTGTCTTCTAGTGGCATGTTCTGGGCTTTCTTTGCTCCTTGTTAAAGGGGTTATAACAATATCTATGTCATACAGTTATTTTGACATTTAAATGAGTTGACACATGAAAAATACTTGGAATGGTGGCGTGTATAGATGGCCACGAATTGTAGTGATTTTAATTTTTCTGATAATGGCTTACATCAATGGATGTAAAAGTAAGTTGTGGTGTAACATGAGCATTGCTTTAGAATCTTGTTCCAATTTATCAGTCAATGTATAAGACGCTTGGCATTTGTCATTCAATTTTATGAGCAATTCTTCCATTACAATTTGTATTAAAGCCTGTTTCTGTTCCTATTGCGAGGGATGGCTGTGTCTCCTTAACAATATCTGGGGCTGCTTCTGGGAGGAAATGAAAGTTATGGGTGTTGATGGGGGTGGGGATGGATGTGGGGCTGGAGTCCGTGGATGGCCATGTTGGACAACCTTGGTGGTTGGCTCTAGCTGTCAGCTGAGGTCTTAGCTTGACTGTTGGCTAGAAAATCTACCTGTGATCACTCCATGGGGTCTTTAGACATGGGCTGTCTTGGGCTTTCTCACAGCATGGTGAGTGGATTCTGTGATTGTTTGTGCCAAGAGAACCAGAAGGAAGCGGCTTGGTAGGCCATTCTTCTTCAACCCCAAGCCTGTCCAGCTTCAAGAAGAGGTAGCAGGGATCCCACATTCCCATGGGAAGGGTGTTACAGTTTCATGGTAAGAAGAGGATGTGGGGTGAGAAATATGGATGTAATCAGATTTGAAAAATATGCAGTTTGCCAGGAGCTTAACCAGGAGGTCATTCGTAAGGTTAATGATCCAACATACATCCATGTTTTAGACATGCTCTGAAACCAGGGTCTCTTTTATTTATTAAAAGGATGTGAGCATGCTTAACCTACACTGTTTTAGAATTCAAGGATTGACTCATTAGGAACTGGCAAGCTTTCATTTATTTAATGAACACTGATTAAATGCCATCACTTGTCGGTCCTGACATGTGTGTGGCTCTGGGATAATTACTATGGCGGCAATATTGCAATGGCACAGGGGTCAAGAGGCGAAAGGGTGAGGGCAAATACAGATGGTTTTCAATTAAGTAGTCTCTGGAGACACAGAGGCCACTGACAATCCTAAATGGTAGTGAGGATAAAGCTAGTCAGGACACGATCCCAAACGAGTTTAATGCAGATGTATTCAGTTATCATTGTATTCACTGTTTAGGAGCATATTTCCCATTCTATAGACTCTGTCTATTAATTAGGCATGATGACAATTAGCAATTAATAAGTACTCAGTATGGCCTTTCAGTATAGTAAGTACCCTAACAGTACTATTTACTTAATTTGTGGTGTAAGTTTTATAGTATCCATTTTGTAGATGAGGGAGTGAGAGGTAATGGTGTTAAGTTACACAGGCCAAAGTCCCCAGGTCTTTGGAAATACAGTGCATGCTCAAAGGGTCAGGGTTAGTTGATAGAAAGTTGAGATAGGAACCCAAATTTTGGATTTTCTCTGTGGTGTCCTTTCCTCCAGATGTAACTTCCAGATGTGTTCCATAAATCTTATGGGTACCAAGGAAGTCACATCACTGGTACATGTGATGAGATGGAAAGAAGCCTGTGTGACTCTGGACCCTACTCTATCTTCCAACCAGAAAGCTTGTTATGAGATATATTATATATGATATGTAATATAGTATAGTATACAATATGTGATATACAACTGCATATTTAATAAATTATGTTTGTATATACATGAGAAGCATGGAACACCAAAAGTTGTCCAGACTTAGAATAAAACCCTTTGTCTAAGTGGAATTTTATGTCTATATCTGTAATTTCCACTTAATGTTTGGATTTTGTTCAACTGAATTGAAACTCAAACTTTTAGAGTATTTGAAGGAAGGTTTTGTTCTAGAAGTTTGAACATCTCTGATTTATTTCACCCTGCTTCTGGATATTTTTAATTTAAAGATTTGCTAAGAGGTGTCTGAGTCATTGCTCTAAACTTCAGGCTCAAGGTCTCTGCCACTAGCCAGCATCATTTATTTTCTCCTTTTCTTTTTCCTCCTCCCCTTCCTTCTCCTCTCTCTTCTTTCTTTCTTGCTTGCTTGCTGTCCTGGGAATTGGACTCAGGGACTTGTACATGCAAGACACGTTCTCTACCCCTGAGTTACATCCCCAACCCCTTGCTAAAATCTCTTCTATTGGCAAAATCTGCATGCTCTTCTGCTGTAACCTTTAGAGTATCCATGAAAGCACAAATCCATAAAATTAAATGTCATAAAGGAGAAAGGGTTTGTTCCATTTTTTGAAAATTCAGTTTTCCTTTAGATCATATGTCTGTTAGGATTTCCTGGCTGATTATTTTATTTTAAAGAGGGAAAAACAAAACAATACAAAAAACCCAAGAAAAACAAGAAACAAAAGAGACAAATAAACAACAATAACAAAAAACTCAAAATAATAACAATATAGGCTTTCAAAACGAGGTGGTAGGAACTTAACAAAGGTTGTTATTTTGCATAGTTATCTTCAAAAGAGTTAGATTACCAGATACAGACATGCAAAATTGATCTAGTCCCATGAGTATTACTCTTTTGTTCCAAGAACTAATATAGTTAGTAGTACAATCATCTTAGCTATCTTAAGTGTATATATACAAATTTTATCTTTTTTCTTTGCCCTTCCTTTTTTTCTCTTTTTCCCTGTCCCAGTTATTTTTCCCCTTGAGCAGTTTCTTACCCTTTCACAATATTTATTGAAGATTTTGGATCTTATTTATTCTTTCAGTTTCTTACATTAGGGAGGCAATATGGTATTTACCCATGTGAGTTTGATTTATTTCATTTATGAGTATGGTCTCAAGTTGCATTCATTTACCTATAAAAGCCTCATTGTGATCCTTCTTTATAGCTGAGTAGTACTCCACTGTATAAAAATACCACATCTTTTTCATCCATTCTCCAATTGACGGGCACTTGGGTTGTTTCCAAGATTTGGCTGTAACAAATTGTACTGTTATAAACATGGGTGCACATATATCACTGTGGTATGATGTTTTCAATTCTTTTGGGAATATGCCCAGAAGCAAGATAGCTGGTTCAAATGGGACCTCCAATCCCAGCTTTCTAAGGAATCTCCACGCTTATTTCCACAATGGTTGCACCAGTTTACTCCCACCAACAGTGGAGAAGGGTTCCTGTTTTCCCAAGACCTGTCCAGCATTTGTTATTGGTTGTTTTCTTGATCCTGGTCATTCTTTCTGGAGTGAGATGGAATCTCAGTGTTGTTCTAATTTGCATTTCTCTAATGACCAATGATGCTGAACATTTTTTCATATATTTATTTGCCATTTGTATTTCTTCAACTGAGAAGTGTGTTTTCATCTCAGATGCCCATTTCCTGGCTGATTTTGTACATAAACATGTTCCAGGAAATATGATCATATTATTGTGATCTTTGTTTTCAGGTTTCTGTATTCACATTGAGTTTGTTTGGTGCAAAGTGATTAAATAATGACTTTAAATTGCAATAGCTCTTTTCTCTGGCAGAAAGTGATGTTTGATAGATGCATTCAGCAGTTCTTCACTTGTGATAAGAAATGTGAGTTTTCTGGTCCAAGGACACTTCTAGCTCATGACAAACAAGCTTGACATAGAGCTGGAATAGACTTTAGGGTTACAGGTGCCATGTAGGCTCTACATGTTGTGTACTGGGAAGGCAGGGCTGCCATGTCTGGCTGTGCAGGTTGTGTATGGTGCGACTGTGAATGGCAGACCCTGGAGCTGTGCAATGTGGCAGCAGTTGGGAGGTCAGGAAGCTCAGCCTCAGATGATTCTTTAGCATGGGAGGGCTTGATACCATGTTTTAAGGTTGTAAGAGTAAGAAGATAATATGCCCCGCTATTTCCAAGCTGGTGCCTTTCTGTATGTACATTGCTTTTAGTTTAGGGCATTTCTTCTGGAATCTTTGGGGGATTCTCAGCACTGAGAGAGTAGCTGATTTGAGGTAGTGTGCAACTGTGCTGGAGTGAAAGACCCTTGGGGTGCTGTAGTTACTTACCCTTCATGCCAGGACCTGGCTGCTTTGGCCTGCTGATTTGTTCTGGGGTAGTCCTCTGTTTTAGGAGTCTTCCAAACTTCAGCTTTTGGATGCTGGGGTGTGGCCTGACTACCTGCTTTTTGTTCCCACTAAGATAAATACAGCCCTCACAACCAAAGATTGAGATTTGGTATTATTGAGGTATTTATTGGTACCAAATTGAAAATTCAATCTAAATTTGCAAATTAATGTGAAATCATGGCTTAAACTGCTTTCTCAGAGAATTTTACTTTTGGGGTTCCTGAGCCTTTGGACTGAGCTACATCTGCAGTCCCCACACCCTTTATTTTTTATTTTGGGATAAGTTCTTCCTAAGTCACTTAATTGCCCCAGCTGGGCTCAAACTTGCAATTCTACCTCAGCCTCCCGGCGAGTGGGAATTACAGGCTTGCCTCCATGCCTAGCCAGCTTCTTTTTTTAATTTTAATTTTTGTTAGCAATATTTGTAGTACAGAATGATTATATTCATCACGAGGAGTTGGTACAAATGTACAGTATGTTTTAATTCTGTCTTCATTCTCAACCCCACATCTTGGCCAGAGTTCTTGTAACAGAACTTGAAGGTGGCAGGATGTTCGGAGAGAACGTGAACTGTAGAGTTGAATGGACACAGGTCTTCTATCCTGGTCTGAGCTTTCGCCTTGGGCAAATTACTTATAGCTTCTGGTCAAGAAAATCAGATTAGATGATATCTAAAGCAAGTAATACATATCTAAGTAAATAAGTATATTATTGGCTTTTGTATAATTATTTAACAATGTAGTTTTCTTTTGATTATGTCCATTCTTTTGAAATATTTATTGAATACCCAGATATGGGAACAAAATTTCTACCCTCAGGCAGGCTAGTAGAGAAAGTGCTGGGAATGATGATGAATCAGCAGTAAACCAGCAAATAATAAATTTAGTGCCTTTATACCTGCTTGGTAGAGAATAATGGAGAGGATACACACACATATACATGTACATGAACACTTACAAGTACACATAGAGAGAGGAAAGGAGGGAGAGATAAAGGGGAGAGAAGAAGGGGGTGGGGAGAAGAGAGAGGGAAAAGGATTGGCTGACATGATTGCAGAGGTGAGCAGGTTCCAAGATTTTCAGAGAGAAGCAGAAAGGTGGAGACCAAGGAAAGTCTATGGTTTAGTTCTAGTCCAAGTCAGAAAGCTCAAGAATCAAGAAATCCAGTGGCATAACACTCAGTGGAAGGCCATCAGGCATAAGAGCCTTTGAAAGCTGATGTTTTAGTTGAGTTTGATGGCAGGAAGCAGCCTTTCATTACTGGGGAAAGAGCCTTTCTTTTCTGTGGAGGCCTCCAGCTGACGATGTGTGGGCTCCTCACGTGAGGAAGGGCAATCAGCCTTACTCAGTGGACAGATTTAAATGTTAATCCTACCAAAGAAAAGCACCTTCACAGAAACACCCACACTGATACTTGCTCAGGTATCTGGGCATCCTGTGACCCAGTCAGGTTGACATAAAATTAAGCAGGCTATTTAGAGTGGTCTGAAAAGTCTTCTCTAAGGTGGTAACATTTAAACCAAGATCCAAAGGGTGGCAAGGATCCAGCCATGGGAAGGTTAGGGAAGGGCCTTCCAGAAAAAAAGGAATGTAAATGGCACAAAGGTCCAGAATGCGGAGAGTGGGGGTCGTGAGATGCAATTAGGGAGGGGCCCAGGGGCCCTGTTTTCAGGCCTTGCAAACCATGGTGAAGGGCATGAATTTTATTCTAGTTGCAGTGGTGGGAGGCATCGACAGGTTTGAACAGGGAGGGCTGTGAAAAGATTTTTCTGACTGCTGTGTGGAGAATGTATGAGGAGCGGGCGAGAGTGAAGGGGTGGAGGCATGGCAGAAGCCTAGGAGACAGACAGTAGCCTGGACTGAGGGCAGGATAGAGAGAGTGGTGTCCAGATCCATTCTGAAAGCAATGATGGAATGATCAGGGAGGGGGCCAGAGGGAGGAAGACAAGACAGCAAAGGTGCCTTTCAGGATCTGGCCTTCTTGGCTCAATGCTGGGTGTTAATGTCATTTTGGGAGATGAGCTATCTCATTTGGTTAGGTTGGTCGTCAAGCACAATTTAGACTCTGTGAGTTTGGGATACAATTGAGGTATCCAGATGTGAGGCTGAATATCTGGAAGTCATTGAAAGTGGATGATACTCATTTTAGCATAGAAGAGATTGCTGCGGGAGGGAATATTAAGTCAAAGGGATTCAGAAATGAATCCACAACACTCCATTATTTGCGTAGAAGAAGAGTCAACTGCAGGGTGGAGTTTAAAGGCTGAACTAGAGAGAGTTGAGGGAAATCTAGAGGGTATAATGCCACATAGGTGATAAGTGGGAGCATTTTAAGAACAAACAAAGGTCTTGTGGGTGCTGATGAAAGATCATCAGATGTGCCCATAGTGGTGGCCTTGGACTTGGGAATGTGGAGGCCATGGAGATGTAGAACAGAGCAGTTTTGTTGGAATGACATGGCTGGAAACCTTGTGTTTTTTTACAGCTTTAGAATTGACATGATTCAATGTTTAAGTCTGTTATCTGGTGCTGTAACAAAATACTATGGACTGGATAATTTATAAAGAAAATTCTTTTTCCTAGTTCTGGGGGTGAGAAGTTCAAGTTCAAGGTCTTGGCATCTGGTGAGAGCCTTCTTGCTGTGACATGTCATGGTGGAAGGTGAGAGAAAGAGCTGAACAGAGAGAGAGAGAGAGAGAAAAAGAGAGAGAGAGAGAGGAGAAGCAAGTTTAGCTCATCTTGCTTCTGATTGCTTCATATACATATATATTAAAACATCTTATATATGTATGCAGACACACACAAAACACCGAACACAAAACAAATGTGGATAACAGAATTAATGTTTATAGCAGTGTGTCATCTTCTAATTAAAGTAATTACTATGGTATTATGTTTCATTAGTTAATAAAAGGAGCACACTCACTCTGGAGGATCTATTTACACATATTACGGTACTAAATTGTAGTAGTCTAAAAATGCTTCTTTAATTTAAATATTTACATTAAACCAAAGTTGCTTTTAATGCAAACTCGCTCTTCCAGTAAACCCACTTCCATGATTGTGATGGCAATCCATTCACAAGGACAGAGGTCTTATGACCTAATCACTGTTTTTCGTTTTTTCCTTTTGAGTGCTGGGGTGGACTTTCCTTTTTTTTTTTTTTAATTTTTAATTTTTAATTGTAGAAAGAGAAACAGAAAAAAGATAGAAGTAATAGAGAATTTCAACAAAACAAAACAACAGTAAGAAATCAACAGTAGTTAATACATTCCATGTTCTTTTCCCCAGGACCTCACACATGCTACGAACTTGCTATATCTCTGAAATACAGCCTCAGCACTCACAGGCCCCACATCTCAGCGTCACTGAATTCTTGCATTGGGGATTAAATTTTCAATACTTTAATTCTGAAGGCCACATTCAAAGCATAGTACCCAGTTTATTACTTCACTACAATTTGGCTGGTTGTGTAAAGTGGTTGGTGGCTATGTGGCTTCTGTCTCTTAATTTAGAGTTGGCAGATGAAATACAAGATACCTGGTGAAATTTGAAGTTTAGAAAAAAAATTTTTTTCTTGGATAGGTCTGTCCCATGAAATATTTGGGATGTACTTAATATTTATTTATTTATTTTTTTGGTACCGGGGATCTAACTCACGACCTAGTGCTTACCACACAAGCACTTGAACTGCTGAGCTAAATCCCCGGCCCCTGTACTTAATATTTAAAAAATGTTGTATTACCTGAAGTTCAAATTTAGCCAGTTGCCCTGTATTTTTGCTTGCTAAATCTGGTAACCCGCATTGACTGGTGAAAATGGATTTTATGTTCTGTGAGTTTAACCCCCCTTATCCATGTCAGGTTATTGTAGCTAAGTAGGATACCATCTAGAAAGTTGCACACCATCTACTTCTGGGTTTAGATCAATGGGCCAGTGAGAAAAGATAGCCTTGGCGGAAATTATTTCTGGTGAGATTTAATGTGACTACCAAATCCCCTTAGCATACCTCATAGAGTGCCGAGCGCATAGTAGGCAATCATCAATTGTTAGTTTGATAGAAACTGCATTATTTATTGAGTAGAAAATTAGGTGATATTCACATTGGAATGGAAAGAAGTCAATTACTGTTGTACCTGTAGCACAACTTAGTGAAGGCATGGCTGTGCTTTGTGAGCCTTATGTATTTACGCTATGTGCCTGTGATGCAGGTGGTTTTGCTGAGCTTAGCGTCTCACTCATAGCAGCTAAAGTACAAATGGCTTGTGAGGGACGATTAAAAATCTCTGAACGGCAGGGAGCTCCTGAAAATGCTCAGAAATTCCAAGACAGCCAGACTGAGTAATTTATTATTTTAATTGGTCATACCAATTTCTATGCATTTCTTTCTCTTTCTTTCTAGGAGGTGTAGGAGATCTAACCACAAAACTATTTTAGTGACTTCCTTGGAAGCAATTTCAAGGAAGTTAAGTATGGGTTGAATGCAAAGTGTATGATGAATTAAATATCAGCTAGACATTTCTATGAAGATTACATTCCTTGGCTGAAACCTGAAAATCCAGAGGTTAGATTTTACTGTCTATTAAAGTGAATTTTTCTCTTGTGGTTTTCTCTCAAGTTTTGCTGCTCACAAGGATCATTCATTAGTAGTTAACATCCATTTCCCTTGCAAGTTCTTTCGTCCTATTCCAAATGATTTAACTCTACTTTGTGCCGGCGTTCAGTATCTGTCTTAGATTTTCAAATAGTGTAGCACAGTTCTTAGAACTGGGGAGTTTCTTGAAGGAAATATATTTACAATAGCTGCTTAATTTCAATTAACCATCATATAGAGATTTACCTAGGTAACAAATTTCAGTTTGAGGGTCTAGAGTGGATCCTTCTCATAGTGAGAAAGAGGGATTTAGTTGTTGAAAATATTTCTGGAACAAACTTCTGCACTATTGCTTTACGACCTGCTACTTGGAGAGAAGCTTGAGGACAAGCATAGCAGCTTGGCAGACTTGCAAATGACCCATGAGAGGATTTGCTTGCCCTCTGTGGTTGTTGGATGCCTTCTCTAGATCTTGAGTCCTGGGCCTTTTCTGCATTATATGGAGGTGGAGATGAAGGTGCCCCCTGATCCCACACCCAATTAATTCTTTCTTTTCCCTCCCTTAGTCTCTGGACAGCAGGGTTTCTGCTCATCACCTTTGTGCCCCTGCTGCCAGAGCACAATAGGCACTTGGTGACATGGGTCAGATTCCTCTGGGGGACTTTAATTGGGTGTGTATTATGGTCTGTGTACTTGGACAGGGCTATGGAAGACCTGACAGGGATGAAAGTGTCTCTCTGCAAAGGGCATCTTCAGGATTGTATGTTCTGGCAGGAGAAGTTTCTAGTGAGAAAGGATATACTGGGGTTGGAGTGAGGTGTTGGTCTAGCTAGCAGGTCCAGCCCCTGTGCAGAAAATTCTCTGGGAGGCTGGTTCTGCCTTAAGATTCCTGGGGCAGCTGTGACTCTTGTGTTTGTCAGAGTCCATTTTAAACCTAGCCTAGGTGTTGCTGGAAGTACAGAGCCATCTTTATGGAGGGCACTTCCCCACATTTTTAGAAAGTCTGTTGATTGCTTGAAGACTTCACTAATCATAGTTAATAATATTTCAAAATACTTCTCCATCTTCAGATGAATGGATTTGTACATTCCTATGTCACTGTCTCCCCAGCCTTGTGAGTAATAACGTGGGTATCATTTTCCCTTTTAAGTTGCTCTCTTCCTCCATCCCACACCCACTCCCAGCCTCTGAGAGCCGCATTTGCAGTAAATCAGGAAATGTGCTGATGTCAGCAGCCCTGATGTGCATTCAGAGGAGCCTCCTTGGAGGAAATTACTCAGAGGTTGAATGCTGAGATACAAAGATGTTTTTTAAGGTATTATGTAGAAACCATCTTCTCTCCGACGGATCTTGTTTGTTTTTGTGACTTAGTAGGCACACCGAGGGAAGAGCCATCCTAAGTTTTTTCTGTGTAAGTTTTTCTTTTCTTTTCTTTTTTTTTTTTTTTTCTCTACGAGGTTTTAGAGACTGTGAGATGAGACAGGAGCAGTCATCAGCCACGTTGGCAAACAGAGATAGCTGCTCTGCTTGCAAAGCAGAATGTGCAGGGCATTGAGCCTGCTTCTCAGTAACCCTGAGACAAGGGTGATAGGGAAGTCATGGCTCATTCTATATAAATGGTTTATTCTTAAACATGTATAGCTACGAAAAAAAGCCCATTGTAGATGCAGCCAAAATGTGCTGTTTAAATGCTTTCTGCAGAAAATCCTTTTGTCAAGTAAATGTCTATCTTGCAGTGTGGGATTTCTCTGCGTAGTTCTGGTTTTGTTTATTGTGAGGGTCACCTTGGTGTCTTCCTGATCAATATGACACAGGTTGTCTCTGAGCAGGGAATGATGGTAGGACCTCAGTGACACACAAGGGCTAATTGAAGAAGGAAATTATGGGTATGATGTGTCAGCAATACCTGAGGTTGTTTGATTTCTCTAGCAGTGTCCAGAAGCCTGACTGCAGACTGGAACAAAAAGAAGGAATAATGGAGGGTAATTTCCAGGTAGCTTCAGAAAGAAAGTCAAAAAGAAAGGAGAATGAGTTTCTCAGTTGAAAGGAAATGTTGAACAGAGTCCAAGCTGGGTGCAGAGGAGAAAAAGAACATAGGGAAGTCATGGTAGAGGGGAGAAAGCTGACACAGGATGTGATTTGAGAGTAACTGGGGAAAGAGCCAGAAGGATAGGATATATAAGTCAGTGTCTTAGCCAGATTTGGCTGCTATAACAAAATGCCATAGACTGGGTGTATTAGAAACAACAGAAGTTCATTTCTTGTAGTTCTGGAGGCTGAAAAGTCTGAGATCAAGGCAAATTTGGTTTCTGGTGAAGGCGTTCCCTAGTTTATAGAGGGCTGTGTTCTCACTGCATCTTTATGAGGTTGAATGGATGAAATGTCACTCTACGGCCTCTTTTATAAGGGCACTAATTCATTCATGAGGGTGTCGCCTTCATGGCCTATTCACCTCCCATGGCACCTCCTCCTATACCATCACATTGGTAATTAGTCTTTGATGTGTTGAGGAGAATAAAACATTCCAACCATAGCAGTCATAGATTCTTTGAGTACTTTTGAGACAGGGACTGTATTAGTCCACTTCCCCATTTCTGGAACAAAGTACCTGATGCTGGTAATTTAAAGGAAAAGAGGTTTCTTTCAGTTTATGGTTTCAGAGATTTCATTGCATAGTTGGTTGGCTCCAAAGGGCAGAAACCCCATGGCAGAAGGACGTGGCAGAGGAAAGCTGCTCGATTCATTGCACGTGGGAAGCAGAGAGCAGGGGAAGAGCCAGAGAGGAAGGGGTCGTGTACTACACATTGTCCCCAAGGTCGTGCCTCCGTGACTCAGCTAGACTCGCGCAGAAGTGTGCTTCAGTAGTCTCCTAAGAGTCTCTCAAGTCAGTTCGGTTGACAATCAAGATTAACCATTACAGGGACGTTTCTGGTGATGATGAAGTTTAGGACATGGCCACAGAGGAGTCAGGCTATAGTGGATGCTGTTGGCACCACTGAGCCCTCTCAGATGTGTTTCACCCTCTGCATCACCCTCCAGCCAGTGGGCATCTCCCTTTCTGGTTTGTACCTCCAGCTTTCATCAGAGGACTTTTCTTAGTCCACCAGAATCTCTTTTCAGGATGCATCTAAGAGTTTCTATTCCTCAGGGGTTTTCTGTAACCAGTGACTTACTGGGTAGGAGTATGCATGACTAACTTGCTTGTCTCAGAGTGAGACCAACTCTGTGACAGAATTTAGGCTTCAGAGTTCCCTATGGGCTCAGACAGAGACTTGGACTTGACCTGGAGTTGGTCTTTCCCCCACCTCCTTATGGGTGTCTTCTAAATAGATCACTTGGAATAACCCCTTGCAATGAAACACAAGCAGAACTCCTTCTGGAGAGGCCGGTCTAAGGCAGGGCTGCAGTGGAATGAAAACGATGGTGATACTGAGGAATTCGAGGCAATGGTAGGCTCAGGGGTTGGGTGCTTGTCTGTGGAATGCTAGAGTCATTCAGGAGGAAATCCAGACCTGGATGACAGGCTTTAGGGAATCAGGGCAAGATTGTTAGTCACAAGGAAGAGTAGAAGTAGAAGAGGCAGAGGGCTTGAGTTTCAAAGGAGTGGAGGTTTTGACACAAATATGTACAGTTCCCGATTTCTGGGGCAGGTTGGCCCTGATGTGTGGGTGAAGACGATTGACAAGTTTACTCTCAAGAGCCACACTCTGAGCATGGCATCCTCGGGGAAAGTACAGGAAGGGGCCTCAAAGAGACCAGTGAAGTGAAGCAGGTCTTTGTTTCTGCAACAGGGGATCTAGAGGTGTTTTGGAATGGTCTGAGATAGGGTGAGGAGAAGCTTGGCTCAGAAGAGATGACACTAAGAATAGAAGAGAGGTGAAATCTGTGTGACCAGGAAAACCACATGTAGTGGCTTCTTTGGCTCCACGTTTTTCAGATGAACTTGTCCTTTCAGCCTCCTGGCAGATGGTGGCTTGGCACCCTGGGCTTAAGGTGTGATGTTTTGGACTCTTCCTGGCCTGTGATAGGTATGCACTGATTAAACTAGTCACTGACACACATCAAGTTGCTAGAGGTTCCCTCCTTTTCATCATTAAAACCTCATTGTGAACTTTCACACCAATGTATTTCATGCTGTGATAAATACGGAGTTTATCAAAGCATTGCTAGATACTTGTATTACTACGACTAGGTGGGTGGAATTAATATATTTTCTAGGGCTAGGGAATTAGGCAATAGGATCAGTTATGGATTGAAGTCATAGGATCTTTCTCCTTAATAGGAGAAAGATATATATATATATATATATATA
>RJWT010032474.1:0-14095 GCA_004365215.1 Cuniculus paca | reverse complement strand
GGTTTCTAAATGCATTTGTTTAATAAATTCTTGGAATTTACAGATGCCAATCATTTATTTTATATTAGAATTAGATAACCATAAGATTCCAAGTAAGATACAAAAGGTAAGAGGGAAAAATAGATGTAATTTAAGCACAATTTGTTAAAATGTAGAAAGTATTAGGAGTAAGGCTTGAAATTTCAATCATTATAATTCATTCCTTGTATGAATCATTTTCTGAAATTAATTTATTAATTACAACATTTAAATATAATTATTCTACCTATTCAAGATTTTTATTATTACTTTTTAACACCAAGATAAATTCAGGAGAGGATAATTACCATAACAATAATTCTGCACACATTTTTCAATCTGCTCGGTAATACAATATGTTCTCCACAGAGTCCCTGCTTCACATTAATCAGTCATTCATGAACTTACCTCCCTGTGCAGCGAGCCCTTCAAGAAGCAATTTAAAGTATAATAATTTTTTCCATGAGGAATTGGCAGAGGCGAGGTCATTGTCCTGATTAGTCTTTCAGCATTAATAAAGGTATTACACAAATTAAGAGAAGAAAGAAGCACAGGAAAATAAGTTTATCTTGTAATCCTGAACAACAAACATACGCATGCAAAGTAAAAATCAAACATTTTCATTAAAAATGATTCAGAAATCACATATCTTCCCAAGCAAGAAGCCTAATGTCAAAGTCAGATACATTTGTCATATACCTTTTCATGCCCATATCACCTGATAACATCCAATTACCAGAACACTGGGCATCTTTTTGTTACATTCAGTGATTCATTGAAGAGGAAAGTACAATATAGTTATTATGTTTGCCTTTTTTGCTAGAGTTTATCAGCTAATAATTATATATCTGAATTTGTACAACATCTAGTATGATACCTCAAGATCATTGTTCTATGTATTCACCCTCTCCTTTAATTGTATTTCTAATAAAAAAAATTGGATGGCACTACCATTGTTTTAAAGGCAATGTAAGTTGTTACACAAATGGAATTTTAGAAAGTAATTTCCTAAACTTTTGAGGATTATAAATACATCTGAATTTAATGAAACAATGGGCACTATCCCCATAAAATTGTTAGTATCCAAATGTTTTTAAGATGTAAATTATAAGTTAAAACTCCACATTCTGTCAATTTTACGAATCATTTAGTTTTTTCCCTAGACCATAATATATACTGAGAAAGATAATTAAAATATTGACTTTTCTGTGGCTTCAATGACTGATTTAAAAATCAATATCTTCAATGAATCAAATGATTTTGTTTTTCTATTTTATTTTTCTAATTCAAATTTAGCAAGCTCCTGCCTAGCAAGTGCAAGAGTTTGATTCCATTTATATATATATATATATATATATATATATATATATATATATATATATATTAACAATTTTATAGGGATAGCGCCCATTGTTTCATTAAATTCAGATGTATTTATAATCCTCCTACAAGATAAAGCCATCAAGTCATCACATAATTAGTTATGAGCAGCTCATTTAACCTATTTCCTTGGCTACCAAAATTGCAACACATAAAACAGACATGCTAAATTGTTGCAATCTCTTTGCAGACACACTTAGCCAAGCCATTCCTTATAATGTGTTCTCTTTCCTAATACCCAGCATTTACTTTTTTTTTTTTTTGGTAAATTACTTAAATAAAATTTTGCTTCTCATGTAAAGGAAATCTGAAAAATATCTTCAAATGATTTAGTTAATTTAGAAAACATGATACTATCTTGAAAAAAAGCACTTGATTTGTAAATCAAACCAAAAAATGATGAATGAAAATAAATAATTCAGTACCTGAAGAACTGAGCAGTAAAAGCTTTTTTTAATTGGTACCAATTTTATTTTTATATAGAAATAAAAATTAAACAGATGCACATAAGAAATATGACACTCAATCTTTGCAAATGGCTGAGAAGCAACATACATACTAAATATTTAAAAATAAAATAATAATATTTATATTCATAGCCATGAGAAGATGAAATGAGTGGAGCTACCACCACTAACATTTCTCAGATTTTCCATCAAGGTACAAAAAATCAATACTGCTTAAAATTAAGAATTGTGAACTAATGATTTGAGAAGAATATGTATATATGTACAAAAGATGACATCAGAACACATGACCATCAAAAGAGAGAAAACAATGAATATTAAACGATAGAACTGTTCATGGCTCATATTACAAAAGATAAAACAAGAAGTAGTATGATTTTATAGACTAAATGTTTGTGTCTCTCTAACATCCATGAGTTGAAATGTAATCTCCAGTGTGATGGATTTGATTTGAAGTGGAGCCCTTGAAATAATTAGGTCATGGGGCTGACCTTGCATGAGTAAGAAAAGACACAAAAGCTAACTAGTTCTCTTTGTCACTTTATCCATCATGGAGTTCCAAGTAAATATATGCAAGAACTCATTAACAGATGGTATATGACTCCAGTTCTTGGTTAGTATTTGCATTTTTATGCTTTAATTTTTGTTTGTATGTCAACCAGTCTATGGCACTTCGCTGTTTTCCTATCTTTGGTTAGTCATGTGTTTGTGTTCATGTGTGTATTTGTGTGTATGTGTTTGATATATGCTTTTATTGATGCGTAGTTCTTACTGTACATATATTCCTTAACATACACCTATTCCTGCTCATTTTCTTGATATGTGGCTTAATTTATTGTATCAGTTTAAATATTTTCCTTGCAACATCTGTTCAAATACTGCGTATGTAGTTCTTAAGCTGTCTGACTACTTTGTTACAGCAGCCTAAGCTGGCTAAGAGATCAGCAAATGGTTATGTGTGACAGAGAGAGGCAGGTTACCTAGCTTGAGGGGATTAATGTACCATCTCAAATGGGTGATTTCATTTCGTCATTTTCAAACACATTTTAGTGAGATATCTTCAAATTTCTTCTCTCACATTTTCTCACCTTCTCTTTCCTGTCTGAGTCTAAATACATATTTTTTAGGACTTTGCATGTGTGCTGTGTCTTCTTTCTTTCTTTCTTTTGAATTTTTACAATTATTTTCATTTATGGTATAGGTTAGATAGTACCCTTAATTTACATCCACTCCTTCACCTACATCATGCAGCAGGCAAAATATTTGCTCTGCTCTTCAACATCACATCATCTGTTTTCTGCAGGGTTTCTTGGACTTTCATCTTATGTATGAACAGCTTTGTACTTGTGAGACCTCCCCAAAGGATACTTCAAATGGTTGTTGACTCTATTCTGGTAGTTTTCCTTTTTAGGATTTTTTTTTTCACTCAAGGCTCAGTTGCTTTGGCTACCACAAATATGAGCCTCTATCTTCAGCAATTAATGAGGTTGTCACTTTCCACTTAAACTCTCCTTTTTCTTGCAATGAATTGGAAAATGCGTTCTTGGAAAAGAACATAATGAGTGTGAATCTCACATAGTTATTGACCATTTTCTTAGAGATTTTATACCTTTAACATCTGGATGTGCTGTTTTCTTTCAAACGATAGCAAATATTTTTACATTAATCATTATAGAAAGAAAAAATTTAATATGACTTGCTAGCTTATTTCTTTTAATATATCTTTCAATGATTATTTATATATACTTAATTTGAAAACCTAGCTCACAGATTTTAGCATTTAGTACATTTATAAAATTGTTGTAATGTATTGTTTTCTGAATGTGAATCAAAGCTAAAAATTTGCATATTATTTTTATTATGTTGATTATTCTCTAGAACCTCTAGATTTGAAATAATAGCTACTGTGACAACCACCTAAGAATTAGAGAAGTCAACATCATATTGAAGAAAATATAGTCTCATTCCCTTCTTTTATTGCTTACTTCTGGAATGTTACGTAAGACAAACACAAATGGATCTCTCTTAAGCTTCAGTTTTGGGGTATTTATTACCCACAAAATGCAAGTATGTTTACATTATTTTGTCTGTTCACATGGCTATTTTAGCTCCTAGTAAATTAGAGTTGAAGACACAAAGCTGATTTATCATTTATGGTTTCATCTTTTAGTGTATCTTATTAGAGAATTAGCAGAACATATATACATATAATATAGTAGATGTGGAAGGATAGTTTTAGTCTTGCACAACTAAATATTAGTGTTTAAGCATTGTACATAGATAAAGAAACATGGATTCAATGTTTCGGACAATGTAGATATCTTGAAAACTGAATTGTTTGTTAAAATAAGGGAGTAAATATTGTGGGTGGAATATTGCAAAATAGTTCTATAAACCATTTTGGGAATATAATATTGAAATAGCTGCAGCTTTACAAATATAATTAAAATAATTAATGTATCCAACACTATAGATAAATACATGAAGTTTTGAGGTTTACATTGTAGTGAAAATCATACTACTATATAATATATAAATAAGGGATATATGTGAAAAACAATTAGTAATTTATAATTACAGTTGAGATAACTTCTTAATTAGATATATAAACTTGCTAATATTTTCATTGCTGTCTATATTATTTTTGAGTTTTTTAATGTCTTTTATATTTTAAGATAGTAAGACATCCCTACATGTTGCTGAGTGAAGAAAGAAAAAAGGATTAAATTATAGCAGTTTACATTCTGAAAATGTGCACTAACTTTATTTTCATGATTGCCAACCCAAGGATGTATGCTAATTACAATGCACTAATCATTTTATCCAAGAAAATGAAGTTGTTAAAATATTCATGAAAAAAAAAAGAAAAAGAAAAAGAAAAATTTTTCCTTTGCACTGGGTTTTAACCAGGAGAAATTTGACAGAGTAATGTGTTCTGGGCAATCAATCATGGTTGTCTACAATGGTATTAATCACTTCCTGGACCTGTTTGTCTTCTCATCATCTTTGAGGCTCAGATATTTAAAAGTCTTCTGCCAAGATGCTCTTCATGTAAATGAACCATATGTCAGAAGTTTACAGCATCGCCAAGGTGCTGCTAAAGCTTGTTCAAGGTAGAAAGTTTTGCTCATTATGCTTATATTTATTATGGAAGGAAAAGCCATTCTAAATAAGTCCTTCATAGGACAGTCCAAGCATTCAAAGTTTGGGAAATAAAAATACCACTGATATTTTGTCACTGTAGCTTTTTTTCTCACATATGTTTAGTTAGATCACTGATTTGCCAAAGAATAATTTTCTTAGCATTTTCTTTTTCTAATTCCCTTAAGTAACAGTTACATCAAATGCATGCTACCTGTATTACATTTTCTTCTTCTGAGCAAATTTAACATCTATTCACTGTTTATTATTTGATAACTTGGTATAATTTTATTGTTATAAACTAATTCCTTTTAGACCTAACCTGTTTATTAATTTTTTTCATTAACTTTTAATCTAAATATTAAAATATTTTGATTTATTTCAAAAAGAATGTGGAGATTATTTTCTTACAGGGTGGATTAATTTCATCTTTTAGCACTAGCAACATCTGCCATTATCCCAAAGAGCCACTTCCATCTGAAAGTCACCAATTTTTCATTTATTCATCATATTTAGAGGTGAAAAAACATGTTATATTATATGATACAACCTTGGTAACATAAAAGATGTAGTTTAATGTTAAATAAAGTAAATGCAATTTAGAGTTGACTTATATAAAGCAAAATAAATTTATCAGATAAAATTTCTGAAAATGGTGTAGACATAATCCTTCATAAGAAGGTGTTTGATGAAGAGTACAAGTTGATTCTCACTCAGTTTTAAGTAAACGTTTATTAACAGGAAACAGGAAGATAGGTAGATAGAATATCAATGTATAGAGTTATGTACACATAGAGATGTACAGAAATTTATGTCTGTATTATCTATTTATTTTTGTGGGTTCCTGAAGCAAAATGGTCTCTTAGGTGTTTTCTCTTTGTAATGGTCTTTCCTAGTTTTGGAATGAAAGTAATGTTAGCTTCATCAAAAAATTTGAAAAGTGTTTTTTATTCTAAGTTCTGAAAGAATTTTATTAGATCAGTATAATTTTCCTCCTTAAATTTTGATGAGGCTTACTAGCGAATGCATGTGGAGTTTTAATTTTCCTTGTGGAAAGTTTTATCCATAAATATATCATTTCTCTAATGACTGGTGCATTTAAGATTTTCTATCCATTCTTTTGTCAATATTTATAACGTGTCAATGAAGCAACCTACTTTTTATGAAAGTTACAGTATCTAATTAACATCATATTGGGGAGAAAGGGAATTCTGTGCTTTTATATTTTCATAATGAACTTTCTAAGAAATTAAATTTTCATGTTGGAATTTAAAGCTATTTAAAGAGGCTTGGAACAGGTCTGCCTAGGTCTGGTTGATAGAAAACTTTTATCGTAATTCCTCCTATTTTCTTATATTTACTTATACTAATCTCTTTTAATATTTGTTATGAACAAACAACATTTTGTAAGTACTTGTAAAAATGAGTAATAGTTTGAGTATATGATGTTTGACAAGTAAAGTCATAAGATCTTCTTTATGTAAATATAAAAGCTCTTCTATACATACAGTAAAGAAGAAAGATAATACTGACTAAAAGAAAATGAACATACAATTTCTAAACCTCATGCTAAAACCTTACAAAAAAGTTAATCTTGGAAACATTATCTGTTTCTCTTCTTCTTTGTTGATTTTATTTGGTGTCGTTGTCATATTCTTACCTTATCTCTTCCTCTCTCTGTTTCCCCTGTACATTCAAACACACTGTTTAGCTTGAATAGATTTATGAAGAATTTGTTTGCTTCCACTTAGTTTATTGCTTGGAGAAAAGTAAAGATTTTGAAAAGGAATTATAAACTTTTCCAGCCTGGTTTGACAGGTCTATTATATTTCAAATGTAGTAGAAATGATTCATAAGTTTCCTCAGATCCTCAGAACTAGCCTAACTGCTTATCAGAAACTGCCAAACAGCTTTAGGGTATCAATTTCCTAGTGAGATTTTTCTTAGTGCAAGTAATAAATTTTTAGATATGATGAAATTTTAAGTAATGTAAACGATAGGCACTATTATATCCACTACTGCTACCATTTCAATTGCCAGTACCTCTTAACAATAACACAATCAACATGCATTGAGAGCCTATTATATACTAATCTATGCTCCTATCTCTTTTCATGCATTGACTCATTTAATTCTCACATAAATAATATGCAATAGGTAGGATGTGGATACCTATTTAAATGTGAGGAAAGTGAGTTTCCTCCACTGTGAATAACTTGCCAGAAATTCTGCAATCAGCGTTGCATTTGAACTCGAGCTCTGGAGTGTCTAAATTCAGTCTGTTCAGAACACTTTGGTCAATGTTATCTTGTAATGAAGAAGCCCTTTCATTGAAGCCTAAGTCCTGTCTGCACCAAGTGGGGCACTATTTCTGTGGACAGCATTTGCTTTATTTGGATTATCATTATTTATTATGTATATACTTCAAAGCAAATTCAATAGAAGTATTCATTAATATTGATATGGGGGAATAAACGTAACTCCTAACCAGCTATTTTGAGTTCAGATACTTTTGAGTCAGATACTTTGAGTTCATGTTCCTCAAAATTGAAGAATGAATTCTAAGGAACAACAGAGGTTAAGAGTAGAAAAACATTACTGAGAGAGATAGCTCCTGAAAAACAGGAGGGGACCTGAAATTGGCTTGCCAACAAGCCCACTTCACAAAGAAGTTTTACAGAGCAAAATCATGAAGTGGGTACAATGCAGATCAAAACTCCAATCAACAAATAAGATCAGAAGTACAACTATGTAGGTTATGTGGATCCAGTGGGGAAGCAGGTCACACAGCAAGTGTACATGGAAAGTACAAAGACCTACTTTTAAGATGGGATGGATCTGGAGGTTCTGATCACCCACTGGGGTGAGTGATGTCTATCTAGAATTTATTAGACTGGTGTTACCACTTATCTTATCCTTTGGGAGATATATAAGCCTGGTCATTCTGTCTTTCTCTTGAGGACTGACCTTAAATCAATGCATCTCCAGTCACAGTTGTAATGCATTTTCATCCCCTGCACTGGCTCCCTCAAGGACCCAGCCTTGTCTGCCTGCCTATAATATTTCTACCTAATTTAGCTGTCTGTTATAATATCAGTCAATTAACTCAACATCTCAATCCATATTTCTGGTTACTAAAAGACAAAGTACAATATTAAGCTTCAGATGAATTATTATACTACCTAAGTTCTTGTATAACTTCCTATACAACCTCTTATATGGCCTCTCATATAAGTTCAAGTATATTATTATTTATTTATTTATTTATTTGGAACTGGGGATTGAATCCAAGGCCTTTGCAATGATCTATGTTACATACTTACTCTTCTTTTGAAGTGTTTGTGAGACAGTCTCAGGAAGTCTTTAAATTGCCTAGGCTGGGCTCATACTTTCTGGGATTTTAATTGTGCATTGCCATGCCTATCTATAACTGTGCTATATAATTGAACATAAATATGTACAAATTTTGCTTTGTTGATATATATTTTCCAAGGAAGCATTTTCCTATTTTTTGTGGTCAACAATTGACCTTCTTTTGTTTATTAATAAACAGTTAACTTTAAGCTCAGTCTATTTGCTTTATCTGTTACATGGTTGAGATAAGCAGGTTGGACATAAGAATTTTTATGTTGGATCCTAATATACTCAAATTTGTCATCTAAAATAAAGACTTAGAATCTCTTCTAGGTACAAGGCATAAAATCAAGGCATAAAATCAATTTATCTTGTTTTAAAAAGTTAAAATAAAAATGATATGGACCTATCTCAAAATGTTTTTATAACATAAAGTGTTCTGAACACAGGCAAATTCATAAGTATTATATACATTTCTCTTACTTTTTATGTCTTCATTAAAATTGTGAAAATAACATGTTTATATTTATATAATAAAGGTCCACTCATGATAAATTCTCTTTCAGCAGTGGTGCATTCTGCTATTAACATTTTTCTTAAAATATTTGCTTTGATGTTTATATTAGGTGTACAAGGAATTAGAAAAATTATGAGCTGGGTGGCTTATAAAACATCAGAAATGGGGTTAGTGATGTAGTTCAGTTGTACAGAGCTTGCTTAGCATGCAGAAGTTCCTGAATTTCATCTCTAACACTGAAAAAAAAACTATAAAGACAAACAGAAATACATTATTTCACAGGTCAGGACAGAAATCTGAAATCAAAGTGTTGAGCTGGCCATCTTAAGATAGTTTGACATACAATTTTGCGAGATTACAATGGTGCAAAAGCAGCATGCATTTAATAGAAACCATACTTTAATTTTTAACTCAGTGTAACTGCCCAGCATCTTGAATATCCTCCAACATATTGCTATTCTGGGTAAAGATCGAAACTAAAGTTTAATGTATGGTCTCCATTAAATGCATGCTGCTTTTCCAGTTTTGTAATGTTCAAAATTTTCTTCACAAGGCTTCGTAATTAGGGGGCCATTTCTATGTGATATACATTTATCAGAAAATAAGGAGATATTTCTGCCATATTTCGGATTTTCATCTCACTCTTACCAAATAAGAATAGTACAAGGACAATATTGGACATTGTTGTGTTATTAGAGAAGTGCCATGGAGAGTTTTAGAGCTTGAGTATGATTAAATGGATTTTATAATGCAAATTAGATGATAATATCCAGGCATTTCTCTCATCACCATGGAAAGGAAATCTTCCCTTCATGTTAATGAAGTTACAGTTAAAATAGCAACATGATAGTGAGTAAAGAAAAATCAGGGATAGAACAGTAAATCATTTAACTTTACCTTAGGGAACAAGAACTGGGAAAACATTTGAAAGTACGTATGTGGTAGGATAAATGACTAAACTAGAAGAAAGTGTTGGATATTGAATGAGTCAAAGACACCATCTATTCTCTATGATACAGAAAAGAAATGTATTGAGCTACAATGGTCTGGAGTTTTGTGGGTTCCACAAACCTATCACTGCTTACTCCACAGCTTTGAGTAACAGCATTCATGATGAAAGAAAACTAATGCAAGCAAAATAGATGAGAAACGCATAACTTGCTCACAATCTGAGTCATCTATGAACATGAAGCACTCACCTCATTAGTTGCTTATCTGCAGGTAATGAGTAAAGGGCATATATCTGGTAATCTCAGCTTCAGATTTAGTCCAGACCATAGTTTATACCTGACTTGTGAGAAGATACTATCTCTCACCACACTTACCTTAATTTTGGCAGTTGACAAAAAGTTCGCACTTTTTTTTTTGGTTCATCATAATTTAATGCCCATCATTACTAGATTTGTGGATTTCAAGATAAGGACTATTGATTAAAATATTAACATCTGGATTTTTATTTATTTATATCTAAATGCAGTGGAATAAAATTGTGTTTCTTTGTATTTACATGAATATGTGCCTAATATACATAATGTACATTAAATTCAAATGTTGAGACTTCGTTTCTAATGTGATGATGTTAGGATGTGGGGCAATTAGGAAGTGCTTGAGTCATGAAAGGAGAGTCCTTATTACTGGATTTAGGCGAGTCATAAAAGAGGTCCCTGAGGATTGACTTGTCCTCAATAGATGAAGAAACTATTAGAACATATCATCTAAAAACCAGAAGGTGGACCCACACCAGACTCTGAATCTGACAGTATATTAATCAAGGGGCTCCTGGGTTCCACAACAATAACAAATAAATATCTATTTTTGATAAACTACCAAGACTATGACAATTTGTTACAGAATTTCAGTGAGATGAACACAATAAAATGCACAAAATATTATTTTTACTTTCATTTAAAGGCAGTGTTAAAATAAATTTAGAATGTGATCAGTTCAGGATAATCATAGCAGCTTGATTAAAGACAATGACACTTGATCTACCTAGACTTTTAAAGTTCTTGGTTGACAATAAGATGCAGCTGAATCATAGTATACATGCCAGAATTCAACCATCTAGCTGTTTCCATGGCCATACCCTGGAACTGTTGTCTGGCAAACTTGCTCTCATAATTATAACTTGTGACAAATTTTGAAGCTTCTGTTGTTTGTCTGCTCCATACTCTGCTTTTGAGATGAAATATTTCATCACTTCTTTGACAAAAGAACTTAGTTTTTGAGTGCACTATAGATTTCCTTGCAGCTAAGCCATTCATTCTGCTCTTGCCCAGGTCAGGTCAGGGTATAAAGTCCCCAGTTTGGGATGTGTTCCAGGAGCAAAGATCGTATGAAGTTCGCTGTGAGACATAAATGAATTATAGATGATACAATGTAAAAAAGGTATTGTTTAGACTCAGTGATAACTTTTACTAGGATACGTTGTGCTGGAAGAGTACACTATACTGCAGTATGGAATTGTATTATATACGTCATATTATATCTGAAGGTAGGGTAGTACAGAAAAATACTATGAGTTTTTACAAGTTCGCTGAGGTTATAGATCTTTAAAGTCACACAATTTGATTGCACAAGCAAATTACTCAGCTAATGAAATAAGTAGGTGAGAAATTTATCACATGAATCTTTTTGTTAGCTCTATATCCTGGCACAGCAATCTTTCTACTTTACTCAAAGACATTGTATTTACTAGAAAAAGTCTTACAGACTATCATTATATAAATTGTGAAATGATGTGTGCTATGGTGACATTTCGTTATTGATCATTGTAAAAATCAAGGGTAATACAATGTGGTTTGGGGAATAATAAGGAATATGAAATTTGGATTCATAACTTTGTAGTGTTTGTTTACTTGGTTGGCTGATTAAAATTAGTTTGGGATATATACTTTTTTTATACTTACCGAGTATATTTTCCATTCATTTGTCAAGTCATTCATTAAAATCATGTATGTACCTTATTTGAAATACATATTTACTTGTTTTATTTCCCACTAAATTTCTTGCTCAGTTGATTTGGTTGTGAAAGTCAGAATTTTGAATTTTTAACAAGTGTTCCCTGGTAAGTTTGATAAAAGATGTCATGTACTATCTTGAGGATCACAATGGAGTTCTGACATGAATGAGACTGTATTTATTATTTGCCACATTGTTTTTGAGTTCCTACTCATTATTATCAACCACTTCAAGTAACACTAAAAACAAACACCTGGAATTCACCAATGGACTATTTTATGGTATGACCATTGTATAGATGCCATTTAGAAAAAGTGATACCCTAGTTATTTGTTACAAAAGTTAAGTTCTTGTAACTTATTACATATTTCATATTATTTCACTGTTTTTCTACGTGTAGTATTGATTATCAAACTTAATTCAACTACTGAAAAGGAATGAAGCAATAATTTTACTGTGGAACAATAATATCTATTAGTCACATAAACTTCAGTACAGCCTTTAAAATTGTACAAAGTACCAAGTGTAAAATCCTACGAAATCTAATTCAAATAAATATAGTTCATAAGGGAGTCTTCCTGTGTCTATTTCAAAAATAAACATGGAAATTACTTTCCCAGTTATTTTTTAAATGCTTACAAAATAGCAAGTTGGAAGATTTTACCACCATGGTGATTTTAAAGATTACCTTTAATTAGTTTCCAACATGTTTGTATATTTTATTGTGATGGTGTTAAGAGGTTTATTCACAGCCATCATTCTATATGTCACGAGTATGCTGCCAGGTAAGAGAATTATTGTTGGTGTGTTAGAAACACAAAGATAGTTTGCTCAGTTTCAGCATCAAAGCTGCTCCAGCAGTATAGCTTTCAATTTCAGTTGAATTTTTCCTTACATTTATCCAGATAGCCTGAAGATAATTGATAAGAATCCAGCTGAATAAGGAGAACACAACTACTGAATATGTATGTTTGTTGTTTCCTAAATTACACTAATAAACACTTATTTTTTTCTCCTGAATATTTAAGCAATTAAATCCAATATGTTGCTGTGGTAGGCTATGACATTATTATTGGATTTTCAGTGATTAATCCTTATCATGTAAACTGGCCGCATAACATGGCCAGTGTCCTATATACTGGCAATGGCAGTATACTCCAATTAAGCAATAAAGGAAGTATGTAATTGATTATTAGATTATATGATTGATGTGAAATTATGTTACATGATGTACAATATGGAATTGTAAATTCTTTAAAACAATGCATAATTATCAGAAAGTACTTTCTGCATTTTTCATACACATGTAAAAGATTATCCCTTTTATCGTGTATTTATTAATTCTCAAGATATAAAAGGAATCCTGGAATTTTAGTTGCAATATTTCAATAGTTGTATAATTGGCCATGTAATTATAAGTTATACTTTAATAGCTTATCAAAACAAAGTTATTAGAACCTTTAAGATTATCTGGGTCTAAAATATCTGTTTCTATTCTAATCTCTCGCTATATAGTGTATTTGTTCTTATTTGTACTAAATAACAATAAATGTTCTTATTATTATAGTGTAAGATACAGAGATGTCTTAGATTTTTTCAGTGGCTACTCTTAGTAGAGGCTGATATATATAGATATAGATATATAAAAGGGAAGAAAATTTAGGAGAAAGTAAATAAGTGGTTGTCCTGCTTTAATATGACTTCAGAAATAAAAGAAATCTGGACTGCTTATCAATACACAACAAATTGTGGAAAAATTTTATCATGGGAAATCAAATGCATTTTATAAAAGAACAATAGAATTACTGAGGTATTGTAGCCCTTGGAGCATAAGATTAATTTTGTAATTAAAGCACATAAACGTGGGTCTGTCAGATAAGCAATTATTATTTATAGTTGCATGAGTTTTATTATATCAAATGATGAGTACTTAACAGGAAAAAAATCACAAAAATAAATTATTGAGATTTTAATATTTTTTATTTATAAAACAGCATCAGAAATTTCAAAATCAACTGGTTTTTAGTGTAGAAAGTTTTGAAAAGAACCTCAAAAATAAATTCTCAGCTGGGCTTAGTGGCATATGCCTGTATTCCTAGCACTCAGGAGGCTGAGGCAGGAGGATCACTGTGAATTCAAGGCCAGCCTGGGCTACAAAGTAAGTTCAAGGCCAACCTGAACTGCATAATGAAACCCTGTCTCAAAAAAAGAAAGAAAGAAAGAAAGAAAGAAAGAAAGAAAGAAAGAAAGAAAGAAA
>RJWT010032473.1:0-14106 GCA_004365215.1 Cuniculus paca | reverse complement strand
CCAATCTCAGCTTTCCTGTTTGGACTGAAGACTTGTGGCTCTAAGGTGCTGAGGCGGCTGGGTTATCGCCCTTAAAGTGAGTCCTCTCTACAACTCGCCTTTTTTGATACAGAGCTCCTAGCTAAGATCATGCGACTTTTGTGGAAAGATTGACTAAAATGCCTGCTCAGTGTGGGACTATACAAGCTTGACCTTATTGCCACACCCAGTGTTCCCTCCAAAATTCATGGTGAAATGTCATTGACTTTGTAGTGTATTAAGAAGGAGGCCTTGTAAAAGGCACTTGTCCATGAAGGTTCTGTCTTCATGAGGGGCTTTAATGTCTTAAGAAAAATCCTTGCAGGAATGAGTTGCCTCAGCTCTTCTGCCTTCCTGCCATTCGAGGGCTTAGAACTTTTCTTTACTCTAGAGGAGGCAAGGGAAGACTCTCCTGAGGCAGAGAAGTGGAAGCGTAATCTGCAGGCACCTTGATATTGGACTTCTCAGCTTCAAGGACTGTGAACCGGTAAATTTCTGTTTACTATTTTCACATACTCTCCTACAGAAACAAAAATAGACCAAGGCTCCATCACTGAGTGAGATCTAAAAGAATGGTAGGCCTATAAGTAAAACGGTTTCTAAATTCTAAGCTGAGACACCACCTGCAGAAAGGTAGCTGTCATTTTGAGCATGACCCATCTGTCAATGAACAAGGCCCAGGAAATTTAGGCTTTAATAAAAGGAAACCAATAATCTCGTTTCTGTGCATTTGCTCTTGCTCTGTCTTTTCTGATCTTCTATTTCTCCCACAAATCCCTGTGGACTTTCTGTAGTCTAGGTACTTGTTTTCAGTTCTTGCCAAAGAATGAAAATGTTCAGAAAGTGAACTTCGTGTTTGTCTGAAAGCTCAACTATCTTGTTGTCATTTGATTCTAATAAATGCAAGGAAAATTCAAAAGACAAGACATAGAATCTGAGATCTTTCTGTTTTAAAAAACCCCAAATCTTCTCACTTTATTGCCTGTCTCATGTCTTTGCTTGTTTTTTCAACAGAAGCTACATAGAAAAAAATAACTTTAATGCTAAATCCTAAAATTAATATGATGCTTAAATACAGGATAATCAACATGAAATGTTTTCTCGACCTCTAATACTGTCTCACCAGATGCGCAAAATTTTCAGTGTTCAAGGTAAAGTTATTTCATAAAAGTTATATTAAGAGAAATGTATCTCTGACAAAATTCCTTCATTTAGAATTTTTTTGCTATGTGGTGAAAGCTGCCAGAATTCAGACTAGAGGGGAAAAGGTTCTATAAATTTAAGATGAGTCTTATCACATGCGGGGATACAGCATGTAATTTGACTTTTGGAGTGCTGATAAAAATGTACCCAGAGTAGATGTGTATCTCCGCAATCTATAAGAATCAGTCTTAGTGGAAAATATCTTCCTTGCTCTAAATCCTCCCTCCCCAAAAGTTTAAGATTTAAGCCTTTCTGGGAATTATAACATGACAATATCAAAACTCTTTAATAAGCTATATTATAGTCCATGGCAATTGAAATTTAGTTGTAACCAAATTTGTAAGACAATTGTGAAATGTTTCTTTGGGCAAGATTCATTTAAACAAATGTCTAATTTGTTGGATAATTATAATCAGTTAAATAATGCCACTCAACTGTCTTGAATTCATTCTTATGTACCGAAATGAGCTGGGGTTGGTCTGACTTCTCTCAATCTATCTGATTTTTGGTCAACTAAGAAAAATTTCAAGATTTTTTAGAATTTAATTGAGAAACAATAACAATGCTGAGAACATTAACATTAGAAAAACTTCATTAATTGGGTCATATCTTATATATTGAGACGAGAGTTCTTTCCTTTTCCTCATTTTATTCACCATTTTTGTGTAGTAAAATGGAGCAGTCTGATCATTTCTATGTGGTTGATCATTGCAATCACTTGCAAGTTAAAAGCTAACTCTGGGGTAAGTTTATAAAATGAGCCATTTGTGTCACAGGGGTAATCAAACATAACTGGACTGTAAATGATTGGTGTGCTTATTAGGTCGTCCTAGCAGCCAGATTAGATGACCCAATCAGCAATCAAATCTCTGCTCCACCACCAAAGCAACTGGGCAAAGCTAATCAAGGATCTCAATGATCAAGTCTGTGTGCTTTACGCACAACCATTGTGTTCTAATCATAGGCTGTACCAGCGTTGGTACTTTTCTTCCACGTCTCTGTTTTCCACGTGCTCTGTTTTTCTGCCCTACTTATTTTATTGCATTTCCATTATTTTAATTAAATATATGTTTTAATAATAGTGGTGTTATTTTAATGACTTCCTGTAACACCTATATATTACAACCTACTAGGGAGCTTTTGGCATTCTGACGGATGGAGATGGCACTCTGTCTAGTTGGAATTTACCAGCATAAATTCATATGGCTGATATCAAAACAAATATTTTGCTTGCTCAAGGGAGTGCAGTGGATTGGGGATCTTAGGCAACATGATTTTTCACTTCATTCCTGGAAGCAAACATACTGACAACCTGAAGTGATAAACTGTTACCATCGCCACACCAGGGATTGTTAATGTGATTTATCCTGGAAAGGTTCTGCTCACTGCAACTTTTGGCACTAGCAAGGAAAATGGAAATACATCTTATGTCAGTAATACTTCCCATCTGCCCAAATACTTTCTCATTTAATTTTATAAAATACTGAGGGGGAAAAAAAGTTGAATGGGCAAAAGAAAAAGAAAATAAAAATAGAACAGTCCATGAAGAATATAGATGCATATATATTTATATAATTAAGAATTTTGTAAGTGTATGTTTAGATTCTTAAGAATTATATAAATTTAAAATGTATATGTATTTATATATATTATATGCTTTATATATTGCATTTCAATCAAACTATACTCAATTTGTTTTACTCATTGTTGTATTCTTAGAAGTATTTGAAATTTATTGCCTACTTTTATTACTTGGTTATGTGTTGTGAAATTTATTCTTCACTTGTGAGTTGAAATATTTTGTGGCACTGGGGATCGAACTCCCAACCTCGCATTTGCCAGGCAGGCACTTAGGCCACTGAGCTAAATCCCCAGCCCTTAAGTTGAAATATTTTGAAAAGCTTCTTCTGCTCAATTATTTTGTTAACTTCAGGTAAATTTAATAAAGGAAAGGCATGATAAATGGTTGACTCTTTCCAAATATTTCTGTTTTCCCAACAACTAATTCGTTTCCCAGAATATTTCAAGAGCAATCAGGGTTATTTTAGTACAATTTTGAATTTACATATTTACCATAGTTGATGCACTCCAATTTGTTGTATTTACAACCTTTTCTGAGAATTAGACGTCTCCCTTCTTCAGTCAGTAGGAAGTGCTTTTAAAGTCATTTTTAACTTGCTTCATAATAGGTTGAAAAGCTTAAGAACTGGGAAAACGAAATTTTGAAATTAAATAACTATTGCAAGATATTGCCTTAAAAACTTTGGATTTCAAAGATAATAAAAAGTGCCTCAGAACATTTTGAAGAACAATCCAAGATAAAGTTAAGAAAATTTAAGCTAACTCTAGATTTTATTTCATTAGCAACATTCAATGTGTAGAAGCAAAAAGACCTTTTGAAGAAAGTAAATATCTCTAAACAGAATACATACATGTAGTCATGTAAAAATCCATGTATAGGTACATGATATCCATGTACTGTATGCTTAAGTATACAGATTTCTTATGAATTTTTTTATTCTATTCACTTTAAATTTATTTACTTGTTTTATTTTTGATTTTTTTTTGTTTTTCATAAACTCTTCCTTCAGAAGTATCTAATGTTAAAACATCAAGCAACTAGTTTGTTATCTTTTCATTCTGGGAATGATAATGTGAATTACATAAAATCAATTTAAATATAGGATGAAAAACAGGATAATTTAAATTAGACCAAAATAATAATGCCATCATATAACAAAAAGTTAAAATAAAATAAATAAATGAGATGATAATCTAGTGACTAAAAAACATGTGAAAGGCAAAATGAAACTGTGAAGAATTAAGCACTGTATAAAAATTTCTAGATCATGTTGCATGAGAGAAGGCATTTTTCTTACACTGATTTGCATGTATAGGTTGTGTGGAACAAAACTAAAAGTTCAGAAAGCCAATATAATCATTTAAATTGGTATTTTAAAATGAAATAGGAAAATCTAACATTTTCTTTTGTTCTTTATATATTCTAGATGTTAGTCCTTTGTCTGAGGAGTAGTTGGAAAAAGATTTTCCCATTCTGTAAGTTGTCTCTTCCCTTTGTTGGTGGTTTCCTGTGATGCGTAAAATCTTTTAACCATTTACCAGTCCAATTATTTAAATACAGAATCATAAAAAATTGCATTTTTGTTATTTTTTGTAATATAACAATGACTATAAAAATAATGATTTTATCAAATTTATTCAGTATAAGAATTGACTCATAGAAATGACACCTGCCCAAGCAATGTTAGGGATATTCAGTACATACACAAATGTACTGCCTGATACCCAGAGTAAACTGTTAAGTGGTTATTTTAATGAGATTCCATTTGTTGATTCTTGGTAATATTTTTTGTACAACTGAGGTTTTATTCAGAAAGTCTTTCCCTACACCTTTTGTTTTGGTTATTTTTCTCTTGATGCTGGGACAAATCACTCAACACCCAAAATTAAGGAAGAAAAGCTTTATTTAGTTCACAATTTGTGGAGGTTTCAATCCATAATCAGATGATTCCAAGGCAGGGTGGCATGGCACAGAAGCAATACTTCAAGGTGGCAGAAGACAGCAAAAATAGCAAGAACAAAAGGGAGGAGGAGAAGCAAGCCTCTTTTCTTCCCTTATATTGCAAGCAAGTGGGTGTAGCACTCACCATCTCTGAGCCCTCCTCTTGAACAGGATGACAATGTTTATGAAGTGAGGGCCCTGGCTCCCTTTTGAGTCCCTTAGTTAAACTTCCAAACTTTTCAAGTTGACAAAATGTATCAACCATTATACCTTGTCTTCAAGAGTTTTGCATATTTTGTCTTCCAGCAGATTGTTTCTTTCTAATATTGAGATCTTTGATCCATTTTGATTTTAGTTTATAGTATGGTAAGAGATATGGTTCTAAGTTCAAACATGGGCATGTAGATAGGCAGTTTTTAAAGCATCATTTGTTAATGAGAAGTTGGTCCTTTTGTCAAAGACTGTGTAACTGAATGTATATGAAGTTTTTTCTGTGTCTTCTAGTCTATTCCACTGATCCATAAATCTATTTTTTTTGGCAATATCATGCTGCTTAACAAAGTTTGACCACCCTAAACTTAAAAACACAATAAAAGATGGGCATCTCAAATAAATAGACACTTCTCAAAGAAAGATATACAATTGACTAGTAAATACATGAAAAAATGTTTAACTTTGCTGGCCTTTCAAGAATGCAAGTTAAAATTCAAATTCTCACTCACTCCAGAAAGAATATTTACCAACAAGAAATCAACCAATAACAAAGGCTGATAAAAGTAAAGGAACAATTCTCCATTGTTGGTAGGAGTGAAAACTGATAAAACTACTGTGGAAATTAGTATGGAAATTTCTCAAAAAACTAAAAATAGAAATTCCATGTGACTCAACTATTTCCCTTTTGGGTGTGTTTCCAAAAGAATTGAAAGCATCAAACTGCAGCAATGTATGTGTAAGAGCAGCACAATTTAGAGCAGCGCAATCCATAAGAGCTAAATTTTGGAATCAGTATATATGCCCATCAGAAGATGAATAAGACAAATGATTCCTATACACAATGGAATACTACTCTGCTGTGAAGAAACATTAACTTGAAGCATTTGTAGGAAAATATGTGAACCTTGGAAACCAAATGTTAAGTAAAGTAAATCAGACACACAAACTAGTACATCACATGGTTTCCTTTACATGAAAAATTTAATCAGAAAGAGAAGTGAGAGAGAAAAGAGAAAAATATAAAAAATAATTTTATTCTAAATGTTTCTGTTGTTGGTTTCTGATTTTACTGTACCAGGATGTAAGACCTCACTTTGCAGAATTTACATTTCTTGGGATATGTTAAATTCTTTATTGTTGCTAGGAACATGTTGAATTCTAAAAATCAAAGAATTCCCACAGTAGTAAAAGTTATGAAGATAGAGAGGTTAATGGATACTTCTTTTTTTCCTAACAAAAATTGAACTCTGGACCTTGAACTTGCCAAGTAGGCACTGTGCCACTGAACTATATCACTGACCAATGGATACTTTCTGAAGAAACTTGAGAATTATCAGGCAACATTAAAAGTTAGATGAATGAAATCAACTGCGAGGAAAAAAAAACCAGTATGAACTCAACAAAAACTCAATAAATGAAATCACACACAGAAACAAAGAAAGACATGTTTTCTGAGTTTGTAAATCTTCAAAGGAAAAACTACAATAAATACATATAGCAAAATATGACATCTATTAAGGAACATATGCAATTGAGCACAGCAGTTAAATGTAGTTTTTATTTTGCATCTCAAAGCAAAATATTAATTACATATCAAAGCAAGATATTAATATTATTCTGATTAAAAACACTTATGATCTTTTTGAAGGAATAAATTTAAAGGGCATTCATGATACAGTTAACAGTGTTGACTTAATTAGAATATTTGATATAAATACATTAAGTGAAAATATTTCTTTTGAAACACTCAGATATTCCTCAATATATAAAAATAGAAATTGTGAAAGTAACGTTCCTTGATAAAAATGTAGGAAATTTCCTAATTATGAAGTTACAGTTGTCAATTTCTTTGTTTTGAATCTGTGCTTGGATCCAAAAGACTTTCCTAGCCCTCCATTAGGGAGGAAGCAAACGAAAGGTTTTGATTTTTACCGTTATCCTCCAAGCAACAGATCAATGCCGTGTTTCTTGTGAACAGAAGATTCAGTTGTTTTCCTTTTTGCTGGGATAAGTATGACATTTTTAGGATTTTTACATACTAAGCAGAATCAAATACACTAGGCAACTAATTTTATTTTTATTTTTATAGAAATATGTGGCAGAAACAACAGAAAATATACAAGGAATAGTGCTGCAATGAACTATAGTGATGAGAGCACTTTTCTATGATATTCTTTAGCTCATGATTCATTCATTGTATAATCACCTTTGAGGTCAGGATGGCCTCACCACACAAAATCTGGCAAAAGTTTCAAGGTTGGTGATACTACACGTGTAAGAAAGGGAATGAAAATGTTTATTACTCACAGTCTGAGGCTTTCTAGAGAAGGAGAGGCAGGCTTTCACGCAGTTAGTACACTGCTTATCATAGGGAGGGAGGACTGGTTGGAGTTTTGTTTTACTTAGTAGGTGAGGATGGTGAGGATTCTTTGCTGGCATTTGTACAGTTTAATCTTGTTGGCAACAAGAGAAGAAGTGTTCTGGCTTTCTGATCACCTTGCCTGGAAGTACAGCATGAGGTTTTGAAAAGGTAGTCAAGTCCTTTATGCGTTAGTTTTTGTTTTAATATTTCCTAATTTCAGATGAAGACCATCAAGCAATGACATCAGAAGCACCCAAGGCTCTTTATGAAAACCTCCAGAAACTTCTGCAAGAATTGGTTTTATTCATTTTGATAAGTAATCATTTATAAGACCACTCAAACATTCTTCAGAAGCATCATAGAAATGTCAGGATTATATCAAATAGAGCAGCTGATGGGTTCCAGGATGGGGTTACATGATGATGTCAGTATATTATGGAGATGCTTGAAGTTTATAAAATCATCTACAGGAAATCATTTATGGTACCATACATTTCCATGGAAGACCTAAATCATAGTATAAGTCTTCCTACCAGTGAACAACATAACACTTTCATTATTAGTTTTTTAGATGTTTGAACACAAGGATATTATTGAGGTATTGGTGGTGACACGCTAGTCCATCATCTATTGTAAATATGCTTCCAGCTTATTCTACTTTTAGGTTATGTCCTTATTTTATCACTATATAACTATATATAGAACAGAAATTGAATTAATTAATTTGGCAATTGCAGAGGCATGAATTAAATTTGCTTCTTAATATTGTACATAAATATTACTTATTCATAATCACTGTTTAATGGCAAAAATTGTATAGACAAATATTTAACTTATGAACTTAGCATAAATTTAATATTGCTACATAAGTACAAGAAGTTCAAAATGGAAAATTAAATTTATTCACTTTCCAAGCAAAAGTTGTGTTAAGTAGCTCAAACAATCAAATGGGTCAATAGTGAATGATTTAATCTCCGATACAGATGCTTAAAGCATAAATACTCATAATTTACTATAACACATCCTTCATATTTGAATAAAGTATATTTTGTTCACTATATTATATCTTGTTCATAAACATTATTGTAACTTTGGCCCTTTGCCCATCCTCAGTACTGTTTAGTCTTTCTTATTTCAGCATAATCAACTCTATTATTATTTTGAACTATGTTTACCCAAAGTTCATGGAACAAATTCATTTGAACTTATTTTTAATTTCATGTAAAAACACATTTTAATATTGCATAAACAGGTGAAATTGAAATAGGATAATGTTTAACTTTTTAAATACAAAGGGCCTAATGAATAATAGGGAATTCCCAATCTAGAACAAAACCATAAATTTCTCCTCTTGTTTTTCACAACGTTGACAAATATGCATTTCAGAAAGTTTCTTACCTGTATTGAATGCAACTATGAAAAAATTTTTTTGTAATGTCCTTGTGTTTTGAATACTTCAACACTCCTTCAAATATGAATAGATCTCAACATTTATTTCACTTCTTTCAGTGCTGCTGAATATCCCTGAAGAATATCATGAACCAATTTATTTTTTTCCTAAAGAAGTTTACATTTGTGGAAAATAGTCACCACCTCATCTGTCTACAACCTATTATGCAAAATATTCTCAGTTTGTTTGTTTTACCCTTGGTCATGCTTCCTATAGAATTTATAATATGCTACCCAAATGTTCTCAACCTCTAAACTCACTAAAGCCTCAGGTTATATTCTGTATAAGTTCGATAATACAGTGTGTGTGTGTGTGTGTGTGTGTGTGTGTGTGTATGCAACAATCTCTTTTTTTAATTGTGCACAGATTAAAATATGTCCTAATATTTAAAATCTAAACCCTTTTTGATGATATTTTATTTTCCTTCTGGGTATTTGGTACATGTATATGATGCATTTTAAATCTTTTTACATCCCTTCCCCTATCTTGCTGTCCACTCATCCTTGGTCATTTGAACCCCATCTGATTTGCAAAAGACCTATCTCTCTCTGGTTCTTTTCATCAGTCTTTTATTTTGCTCTTTATTTGTGCTATGCATTTTTCAAATGAGAAAAATGGTATTTAAACTCACGTATCTGATTTATTACACTTAATATTATATTTTCCAGAAGTATTTTTCTACAAATGTCTCAAATTTATGCTTCTTTATAGTCAAGTAGTATTCCATTATTCATAGATACTATATTTGCTTTAGGCATTCATCTGTGGGTGGACATATAGACTGCTTCCTTTTTCTCCTTTACCAAATCTCTTGAGACCATTTTTCAATGATCTCAGTTCTATTGCATCATTAGTCTCTCTGAAGTTACAAACATAGCCATGTCTCTCCTACAACTCTACTACTACCTTATAATTATATTAAAAGTAGGATTTACACTTCAAGATTACCTTTCATTAATTAATAAGTTTCATAATGTTATCACATATTATTCCAATCAATCTTAGATTTTTTAAGTGATTTAGTGATAGCAAATAAACTGAGCTATTGTAACAACAACAAACAAACAAGCAAAATCCTAACAACTTAGGGATTTTAAACTAAAGAATTACCTTATAAAGAAAACAAATCAGATGTCATTTCATGAGTAACATCTCTGCTCATTGACTGAGAAGGTCTAGACTTCCTCCACTTGTAATTGCAAATGTCAAATTTGTGGTATTCTACCTGCAATAACTGAAAATAAGAAAAACAAGCTGAAGCATTTAAAACTGTATCTTCTAGACAGTTATACACTCCAATTACATTCCTAGATCATTGGTCCAAAATAAAAATATGATCACAGGCTTGTGAGTTTGAAGTTAGGATAGGAGGCCACACACGGAAGCCTTGATGAACAGTAACATTACTTTTAATGTTTTCTGAAGAAAACTATAAGTTGAGATTGTCATGTCTGTGTAGATGTCTAAGTGTTATTTGACTCTTATAAAATTATGCTTTCTATAATCTAAAGTATAATATTCCATGTAATTTTTTTAGAATTTTCTCAAAAGACTAATCTTCACTTTTCCATCCAGGTAAGCACAGTGAAAATTATGCTATCTGGAAAAGGCTTTCCTCAGAAACACATTTATCACAGAGTTATCAAAAATAATCAAAAACAAGGTCTTTTCAGGAAAAATATGAATGATCATTATGTTGATATTTGTGTTCCTTGACCTACAAATCATATATTGAGTACAAATGATTTACACATGAGTATTGGGAAGTGAGTTAAAATGACTGTCCTTCCCATAAATTTCTTAATTGTCTGAAAATTTCAAGGAAAATTTTTTATCATGACACTGGGAAAGCAAGGCCCCATTCACATATGGAAATGCTTTCCATCAGCAGCAAAAAGACCACTACATTTGTTGTTCTTGCTGAGGAAGCTTTGTCCTTTAAACTGATTCCAGAGTTATTCATTCATCAATTTTCTTTAATTTACCATTGGATCAAACATTGTGGACTTAAAATATAGATATTTGTAACTGTTCCTTTTTATTATGCTTTGGGTAAAAATAGAGCCTCAGGGGGCACATGAAAATTCATCCAAGTCTTGTACTTAAATACAACTCATTCTCACACAATAGTGCAAAACATTTTCTAAAGTAGCCTCATATAAATAAAGCTCAATTGTACATGCTGTTTGTAAGTGGCACAATGCAATTAAGTATCCCAAACCGTCAGGGTTTGGCATGCCATTGAATGAATAAAACATCGCTATTAGTGAAGTCATTCTATTGATGGAACTGAAAAATTTTCTAAATATAAATTGTGTTGCTGGGTCAATTCTTGCATGCAGGTTATTTCACACAATTGCAATGCTCACTGTGCTGTCCAGATTAATTGCTATAAAATTATGCCTTTCTGCAAACTTCTTATAATACTATGTATATGATTTCTTTCAAAAACATTTAGACTTTTCATCTTGAAATGGATAGTTTATCCTGTGTGCTGGGAGGCAGGCCTGGTTGAGCATGCCAGGCATCCCAGCACCTGAGAGGAGGAGGTAAGAGAACTGCTGAGAGTTCGAGGACTACTGACCAAGTGAGCAAGCTGGAGAGATGGTTTCTCAGAAAGAAGGTATGTATGAGAAACCATGAAAAAGTGCTTTCATACAGGGTAGAGATTAATTCTTCTTGACAGCCTAATATTTTTGTCTTTGTTAGCTCATTTAATGGATCAGAGACATCATAAGTTTTTCTTTCATTCTGAAAGAGATTATTGAATTTGAGACATATTTTTAAAAAGTATATTAGTGCATTTTCTGCTGCTTTACCAAAATATTTCAGAATAAGTAATTTATAAGAAGAGAAGTTGATTTGGGGTATCGGTCTGGAAGATGGGAAGTTCAAGGGCCCACTGCCAGCATCTGCTTGACCTAAGGTGAACTCCTTGCTGCACTAGTGTGTGTGGGGGAGTGGGGCAGAATAGGCTGTCTTCCTCTTCTTGATAAACTCATCCATGTCAACATAGGAATCCCACTCAAATGATCTCATCTAACACTAATTACCTCCTAAAAGCTCCACCTCCTTATACCAATACCAAATGAAGCTGGGTAGTTAGTCTCCATCACATCAATCTTTGGGAAATGTATTCCAACCATAGACCCATATCCTGCCTCCCCGTGTGATTGTAAAACACTGACTTGTTCCTCTCATGCTTCATTTGAGAGATAACTAGGTTTTCGATGTGAGCCACAAATCACTTACATGCTTTTTATCTTATTTAATACATCTAGAACCTATATCCGAGGTGGTCACTGAGCTACTTTCACTTTGGGGCTGCTCCACCTGCATCTTAGGAAGGTTTATTAAATACTGAGAAGATCAATGACTATAATATACAGAGTCCCTCTACATAGCCCATAGCACATATTCCAAATGTGTGCTACATGACACCTGCTGTCTTATGGGAAAACTGTAAATGGACTGTCTGATTCATATCCTCTGTCTATCACTGCAGATGCTCTTGTCTACTCAGTCCTTGAAATATTTCTCTTTCTTATTCTACTGCAATATGCCACCATGAACCTTATATCCATTGTGAAATTATAAATTTAACACTCATAATACTTCCATTCTTCTTCCCAATGTAGTCTCCTCCAAGTATTGCTTTTCTTGCAGTTCTAGAAAAGCAAATTATTTTTCTAGAAGCCTCATAAGAATGAGTGAGGAGATAAAGACTACTTTATTTTATTCCTTTATCCACATTGCTATGAGAAAGCTTTCTGCAAAGCATGTGACCTATTTTGATGTTCAGACTACCTTAAGTACATTCCTCATTGACATTATCTACCTACATATTTTATTATTTCCTTTAATAAATTGAATAATTTTGATATACACTTTTATAATTCTTTGTTCCTCCATCCTCTATCTACTATACATTTATTTTCTCTCTAATCTATGAATTTAAGCTGCATTTTGAAAAAGATCTTTAAAAACCCATTCCTTAGATGATCTTTCTTCCTGCTTTTCATAATAAATGAATCACAGCAGTCAGAGAAGAGCTGATATCACTCATACTGTACTTTAAAGAGAGTGAGGAAGGCCAAGGAAATAGCTTAGAGGTACAGTGCCTGCCTGGTAAGCAAAAAGCCCTGAGTTCGATTCCCAGTACCAAAAATAAATAAATAAATAAATAAATAAAGTGAGAAGAAAAAAATATTTTGGCAACACACATCCTACGTTGTTTAATAGCATAGCATCTGTTTCAGGTAATCTTAGTAAAATTTTCCTTTTTGTGTTCTCAGATCTGGAAATAAAAGTAAAATGACAAAGTAATGACAATAAATTTTACAGTTTAAAATATTGAGAACATTTTAACTGCACAGTTTGTAAATTTTCATAATACTTTCTGACTCTCCTGTTTTTGTCCACTATAATTTATCTCCCGTATTTAATCTTTATATTGTATTCATTGAGTTACTCAATTATGAAAATCTTTTTATACTTTGTAAGTAAATAATAAATAAATCTAACATTTTAACTAAATTATGTTGAAACTCTTATCTTAATTTAATCTCAAGCAAGAATCGTCTCTCAAAAACTAAACTACAAATTCTTTTAAAAGATTTAATATCCTTGAAAGTAAACTTAACAGCCTTAAGTACTGAAGACTTCATTAATTTTATAAACTATATTACAGACATTAATTGGTATATTGTGAAATGTTAACATAAATAATTAAAAAATAATAAAAATTGAGAAAATATTTTAAAATGATGTTTCCTGTTAAAATATTATTGTTTATATTTTATTAATTCTGAATCATAAGTCAGTATTTTTCCATCATGCTTCAAAATATTAAAGAAAATTGTGCAAATTCTATTGAATATTTATCTAATTTTGGCTCCTATTTCTTGCCACCTACACTCTTAATATGTTTGATGATCAATTTCCTGACTGCTTAAATGAACAAGATATGGTAATTTCTATAATTTTTCCAATGGTTATTGAAATTTTAGGAAGTAATATCTTATACTTAGTGTAATTTAGATTCCCTTCTATATACAATAATCACTTAAGGTTGCTGTAACTATAAAATGACCAAATATTATAAATAATGACTCTAATAGAGTCTTTCAAATAATAAATTCTATTATAAAAATTACAAAATAAAATAACTTGCTCAAGGCTAAAGCCAGTAGTTGATAGGAGACAGGATTCAAACTCAATTCTGAGCATTCAGTCTAGGTACTTATGAGTTATTTAAAATTCTCACAATCATTAATGAATATTCATGGACTCCAATCTCATATCAACCCTAATTTATGCATTTATCTGTTATTTTTG
>RJWT010032472.1:0-14111 GCA_004365215.1 Cuniculus paca | reverse complement strand
GCCTTTGCACCGAGCTGCATCCCCAGCCCTTTTTCAGTCTTTTTCTTTCGAGACAGGGTCTTACTCAACCACTGAGTTGCCCAGGATGAACTCTCGCTAGTGACCCTCCTGCCTTAGCCTCCCAGAGCGCTGGGGTTACAGGTATGCTCTGCCGCGTCCAGAGCCCAGAGCCAAGCTGCAGGCGCCCCTCTGTGCCTCTGCTGCCTCCTCCTCTGCTCACCCACAGCGCACTAGTCTGTTAAGCATGCCTGTCTCCAACCCGCCCTGGACGATGCATCTTTTTTTTTCTTGTACTCCTCTGCTCAGAAGCAGTTTGTGTGTCTTTCTTAGGCCTGAAGTCTGTCTGTCTGTCTGTATTTAACTTTTGAGACCCCTGAAGTCTCTCTCGCCCCCACCACGAACCCTTATTCCAGCAGTGCCTCTTGGCCAGCCTGTCTTGATTATGCCCACCAGCATGCCAGACCACTCCTGCCTTACTTAGTCTTCTCACTTCATCTCTTCAACCAGCTTTTCCTGAACGCTTGTCCTGTGCTGCAGGGCCTGACATTCTCCACCCATTAGGCTGCATCTGCCTCCAGAGCGCTGCGCAGGACCCTATTCCGAGCAGCCCTGCCTCCTCTGCTCCCTGGCTGGCTCCCACCAGAGCTCCCTGCAAACGGGGTGTGGTGTGCACCTCCAATCATGCATACACTCTGAAGGCAAAGGCCACATAAGAACAATCTTGAGCATGTGCTAGTTGCTTAATAAATGGGCATGGGTTGAGTTACTAATTTGTGAGAATACTGTCTTTCCCCTCAAAGGATCTGTTTGTTACATTTTGAGTTGAAAAAAAAAAAACAAAAATTTCAAATGTTAATTTGTAAGACTTTTTTAAAAGAATGTGTTGTGGTGTTTATTTTAAGGGCTAGTAAATCCTGTCTTCTAAAACTGTCCTGTTCTCCTAGTAAATGTCCCTTCCACGGTCGTGGAAGCCATGTGCCGGCAAGACGCCCTGCAGCCCTTCAGCAAGAGCAGCAAGCTCTCCCCGGCCGCCCCGCAGCGCTCCGTGGTTTTCCCACAGACTCCATGCAACAGAAGCTTCTCACTCTTGGATAAGTCGGGGCCCATCGAATCGGGGTTTAACCAGATCAACGTGAAAAACCAGCGAGTCCTGGCGAGCCCGACGTCCACCAGCCAGCTCCACTCGGAGTTCAGTGACTGGCACCTCTGGAAGTGCGGGCAGTGCTTTAAGACTTTCACGCAGAGGATCCTCCTCCAGATGCACGTGTGCACGCAGAACCCCGACAGGTAACCCCCACTCTCACTGCTCACACTGTTTGCTTAGGTGAGCACGTGGCCTCCCTTCCTGCCAGCTTCCAGTTGCCGCCTCCCGTGCCCCTTGGGGATACCCAGTGCTCAGAGGCGTCTGCTGCTGGAAGGGCTGGAGGAACGCGAGGCACTGCTTACCTCTCTTGTCTGCCAGGGCAGCTCAGGCCAGTTGGTGGCTGTAGCAAGGAATCCGTACTTGCTACTCAAATACTGCTGTCTGAGTGTAACAAGAAGTAGAAGAAACATTTATGAATATCATAGGTGAAAAAATGAGGTCGGGATAATTAGAATCCTCTCGGTCTTCCCAAGATAATATAGCAGGCTGCTCTGCAGCTGTCATAGTCATTTCAGAGTTCACCTTCAGTGTGCCGTGGGTATGAACTTAATTAAGTACTAAGAGGTAATGAATTGGAATTTTTTGCTTAGTACTATTTTTCTTCAGAGCATGCAAACCCATAAATCCTGCAAAGCTGTCAAAAGGAAATACCTACTCTGCTAGTGATGTGGAGGAAAACAGATGCCACTTATTCAATAAACTAATATCCACACAGAAGAAAAATGTTGACTAGATACCTCACAGTCAAAGTTGGCTTGAAAGTTTGTCAATAAAGAATTTTATGGCCATGAACTGAGGATGAAATTTAGCTGAACAAGTGAATTAAAATTTCAGGTACTCTGACGAGTGGCACAGTAGATATAATGGAACTATTATTTATGAATCAAAACTGGTTTATTTGACAGTCTTGATAGCTGGGAGTGCAAAAGACAAAAATTAAATTAATTCAATAAGAAAGGATTATTCATGTTTTATCTCTCCACATGCTATGAAAACTAGAATAAGACCAAAATATCTAAGAATAGCATTGAAAATGCATTTTGAATATAAAAACAGAACATACTTTTTGGAACTAGCACTGAAAGTCAAAAACAGGGTTCTTGAGTTATTTTCTTAATTTTGCTGCTGATCAACTTTAATTAAGCAAGCCTCTTAACTCTCCTTATGGATTAATGTGTGCTCAGTTCTTCCCTACCAGCTCTGCAGGATACAGAAATATGCCTAGAAAATCCAACATGGGCAAAGGGGATGAAGGTGTGGTGGAAGGGAATAGATATTCTAAAATAATTTTAGGGTGCATATGTACATTCACATGTATGTTTTTATTTGTGCCATCCTAGAAACTGCTTGCTTATCATCAAACATTGCTGTAATTAATAATTTTGAAACATTTACATTAGGGCTGTTAAAGGCAGCTATGTTTCGGAGAAAGTTATCAACAGACCTGTCTCCGTTCTAGTGCTTTGACTGTGGAAGTGTATCACCTATGTGTGTAAAGTGATACACATGGGTGATATGTAGGGGTGAAAATGTTTTCTTCATTCAGAAAGTATTTTTTTGTTAAGTTTACCTTTCCTGCAAGTATACGTGTAGCCTCAAAATATAGCTACTTTAAGTTTGCAAAGTATTTTAGCAGTTTTTAAAAATATAAATGATGCATTAAAACCTTATAAAAGTGCTTTTTTAAATTGGGTGAGTTCAGATGAATGAATCTGTTATTTTCAAAGATATGTTAATAGTCACAGTCACTGAACACCTGAAGTAAAATAAAATGATAGTTGAAAGTGTTTCTGGATATCGGAACTCAACGCTTAGCTTTGAATATGGTACTTCATGCTAAATATCATAAAAACGATGAAAGTATTTTATGGTAAATACAGAGATACTGAAACAGACTGTTCTGTATTAGAAAATTGTGTTCGTATCATGGTTACACTTAGAAAATTGTGTTTGTATTATGCTGTGAGTCCTATGAAGTTTACCCTGTAAAATAATAATGTTCTATTATGTATACATTCATGAAAATTATCAGAAAAGTATCTTTTAAAAAAACTATCTGAAAAATTAGCCCTCATATTTATACTCTGCTTGATCCTGGACAGTTTATTTGGCTGATACGCGGGGTGATCTGGCCTGCTTCCCCAGCCGGGGTGCAGGCATGCAGGTTTGTTACCAGGGATCCTCAACATCTCCGAGAGTAGATTCCTGCTTCTCCCATCCCTACTCTTTGCTGGTGAAGACTTGAGAAGTGGCCGCTGTCTCTCATTCACAAATAAGTAAAGATTAAGAATTACAACTTCAAAAAGTCAGTCCCTCTGTTGGCAGAATGAGAAAGTGCGGTGTTATCTTACTAACTGCGCGGAGATGCTGGAATTACACCGTCATATCTGAGTTTATTATTAGAGATAAGAGGGATCAAGGGAGATGTCCAGCCACTTTGATCTACTCGTTTCATTCTAGGTGGTGAATTTTCTTTTAGCATCAGGACTGAAATAGCTCTTTTCTGTTCCAGAACCCAGGATGCTCTCTTTTTACCAGAACGTTTGGAAGTAAAAGATAATCTCCATTATTCTTAATCACATGAGTGAATTGCTAAATGGGAGAAATGTGCAGACCTACAGTGGAACATCAGATTTGCTTATGCTAGTTGCTAAATTTGGAAGCTTACCTGCTCTCAATGTGGAGACTTCCAGCTGCTGAATACACATATATTTTTTTGGCGAGTCACTCCATCATTCAGATGGGTTTTAGTCTTTGGCAGCTTGTGCCCATTCATCTATATCTGATTGTCCCTCAGTGTCTGGGGGCAGGACCCCTGCAGACACCAACATCCATGCATGCTCAGGTACCTTAGATAATGGTGTGAAATTTGTTTGTAACCTATGCAGTCTTCCTGTATCCTTTAAGTCATCTCTGGATCTCTTATACTATTGGCTCTAATGTAAATGCTATGTAAATAATTGTTGTTCTGTATTGTTTAGGCATAACGACAGGAAACGAAGTCTTCGTATGTTCAGAACAGAATCTGTTCTGAATATTTTCAGTCTGCAGTTGGTTGAGTTGGTGCATGTGGGACCTGCATGAGCAGAGGGCTGATTGTACAGTGAGGAAGCTCTACAGTCAGGCACCATTTCTCTCCTGTATGAAAGACCAGATACTCTTCCTTTAATGGGAAAACCTTGCTAGAAGCAAGGAGACAGACAAGACAAAGTCAGAAGTGAAACAGGTTAGAGTTGCAATCAGGTCCAAGTTTGAAACAACCCCCTGAATCTGAAATCCAGAAGTTTTTTCACTCAACACATGGAATATTTGGCCATGAATCCCCAGACATCTCGGCATTCCTCCATCAAAGAGATCATGTGTGTTCATGTTCATAATTATGTTTGTTTGCTTGTTTTTTAATGTGAGGTACCTTGCAAAAGGCTGTGTCTTGATATAAAGAAAAGAGATCTGTGGACACCCAACAATGTTAGCATCATCATTTTCCATCACTGAGTTATTCACAATGAATGCAAAAAAAAATGTATTCTGGTGAAATAGGGAATAACACTGAAGATGAAAACATCTGCAAAGGTCCAGGGGCCATGGAATTGTTATTTCTTCATTTTGTTCTGTTAATATAGAACAAACGAAATAAAAAATCTTTTCTTCCTTTTCTCAGGCTACTGACATTTTTTCCCTGGGTAATTTCAAAGGGAAGAAGCTGTTGGAATCTAGATCAACCACGATTTTATTTAGAAACTTTGTAAACATTTCAGTTTTTACATAAAGCTTATTGCCTAGGCCAAGGCAGCTTGACCCACTTCTGCTTGAACCAGGAGTTAAGATTCCCTTTTCTGTTTCCCGTGACGGTCCCTTTGGGGAGGCGGGCATTGGGTGGTCCATAAAGAGATTGGCACAACCTTCAGTCTCAATGGATTATTTCCTGGTGAATGTATTCCTTTAGAATACAGAAAGTGCATTTACAATTTGTATCTTTATTTTGCATCCTTCTCCTTTTTGGTTGTTTGTGCAGAGGTGGGGCCTTACTCTCTGGGCCAACTGGTCATCTGCTCACCTTCCTGTCCAAGTATCACTGTGATTGGATGGGATGGTGCTGGAGGGGAAAATGACTTTAGAAGGTGCCTTTTTGTGGTAGGAGCCTGGGGACAATTCCTTACCATAATCCGTCTAGAAATGTATCAGTATTTTGTATTCCAGTGCTGCTTCTCCCCCTCCTCTGCCTGAATGTGAAGGCTAGCTTCTTTCTGATTTCCGGTGTTCTGCAGACTTTCTCATTCTGCACTTTGGTCACTTTCCTGAAGCCTCTCCTTACAGAGAGCTCAGTTCTTGACTCTCTCTGTGCAGCCAGCAATGACCTAAGTGGGGCCCTTTGAAGTCTTAGGAGATCTGCACTCTGGATGACGTGGAGTGCGGAGAGAAGAGTCCTGAATGAACAACTTTTGTCCTGGAGGCTTTCATGCCATGAAAGAAGAATCAAAGAAGGATTAATAATGTGAAACCGAAGCACACTTAATTTTGTTAAATGTTTCATCCTTTTTCTGTGTGTACACCAAACCAATTACAGATTCAGAGCAAATGAATCGCACATTTTACTGGCGTAATCTTTGGCAGAGGAGCTGGGAGTGACAGAAGATGCCAGGGATGTACAGAGTTGTCTTACTGCTTTCTTTTTGCTTGCACCATTGGCAGCATTGATGGATGCTAAGTTCATCCACATTTTGTCTGTTTTTCAGTCATTTTTTTACACCAAGAATGAAAAGCATTCTAGTTTTTCACCGAGTTTAATGTTTCTGTGTTGGAACTAGCCACATGAAGTTATTTATTTAAGTTTAGTCAAAGTCAAGTAAAATAATACTTCAGTATCCCAAGTCCTCTAGCCATGTTTCAGGTGCTCAACTGGTCTGTGTGGCTAGTGGCTCCTGTATGGGATAACTAGAGGCAGAATATCTCTATCACTGGGCAACCCTGTCATAGGTCTCACATAGCAGCAAGGCCACAAGGTACCTGTGATCATGAGATGTGATGCCCCCATGTTCGCTTCAAGAACAGTGAAATGCTGTGTGTGATGCTAATTTGGGAGAATAAAGTGCTTTAAAGGAGGTGACCAGATGCAAAGAGGTGAGATCCTGGAGAAAGTAAAGCTAAGCACAGGGCCCATAGGTGTCAGTCCTTACGTGCTTCTCCTAGTATGACACATAAAGGAGACAGAACTTTGGAGTTCAAGTAGGTTATATTTAAAAGTTTAATAAATTATCTTTTTGCCAGACTTTGAAAGAATAAATGGAAATGCTAGTCATCAGAATAGAAAGCTGACTAGTGGCAACTAATTCTGCTTCCCAAAGGCCTCTGTTGGAAGTGAGAGTGTGGAGATGGGGCCAGCTGATAGAAATATGCACATGTTCTCTTAATATCTGTGTCGAGTTATTAGAAAATAAGTTGCTGGTGTTTGTGGTTACAGAGTGGTGACAGTGTCCTCTGCTTACTTAAGAGGGAGATCTGTCTTGAATGTATTCTTGTGACCTTAAGCCCTTGGCAATGATCCATTTTAAAATTACTTTTTGTTAATTTTCAAGAAAATACAGGAAAAGAAAATTTAAAGGAATCTCATCTACTAGCTGAATAATGCCTGTGCTTTCTGATGCTAAGTGTCTATAAATTTCTAGACTGAGAGAGACACTGTTACAACAGCAAGTGAGGTACGGAGGTGCTAACTTCTACATAAATCAGGCTCTGCAAAACTGAATGTGTTCAGATGATCGGACACATTGTTTTTCAAGGTATCTATGAAGGAAGGAATATGGCTTTGCTTCTTGCTTTTTGAAATTAACTAAAATAAGGTTTGGGAACTAGATTTTCTTTTTCTTTTTCTTTTTTTTTTTTTTTTTTTTTTTTTGCAGCACTGGGGATTGAACTCACGACCTTGCGCTTGCCGGGCAGGCGCTTAGACCGCTGAGCTAGATCCCCAGCCCTGTGTTTTGAGACAGGGTCTCACTATGCCGTTCAGGCTGGCCTTGAGCTCACTTTGTAGCCCAGGCTGGTCTTGAACTCACAACGATCCGCCTGTCTCAGCCTCCCAAGTGCTGGGATTACAGGCGTGAGCCACCACGCCCAGCTGGAACTAGATTTTCTCGTTGCTTGACATTCTCACTTTTTTAACCAATACATTAAACTTTTTATATTCTAGTAAACAAGTGCATGTTCTCTGTCTCTGTCTCTCTCTAACACACACTCACACACACACACACACACACACATACACACACACACACACGCAGCTCCATGTCCAGAGAGCTGGCTAGCATACACAACACAACATGGAGCTCCCGTCACCTTTGTCAGTTCCCAAAGGCAGGAACAAGGCAAGAGATGATGTGCACAGCATCTGGCTCAGTCCAGCTCCCTTTACAGACCAATGAAAAAGCACGGTTCAAGGAAGCTGAGTTGCTTGTCTGAGCCCCACAGCTGACCTGGCTCCGAGGCTGAAGTAGACTCCCCTCTCCTATTGCTTCTGTTCTAGACTCTTCTGTCAGCTAAGCTGAATTCTGCAAGATTTAAAAAACTATGCCACATTGATCAGTGGAAACCTAGCAAATGCCTGTCTTGGCTGATGCTGGGTGAAGGTGATGTTTTAGAATCCTGTTTGCCTTTCGTTGGTATTACCTTGGTGGAAGAATCCTGCCTAAGCTTCTCTGTGTCATTTCTGTTCTTCGGTGTGTGAATCTTTGCCACAGTGACTATTAACATAAAAAGGATGGATTGACTTCTGACTAAGGGAAATAAATCACCCCAACTTTTGACAGCAGAGTTAGAAAAAAAGAAAGATTAATTGGTTTTGTTTAGTGGTTTATTGTTTATAGTGATAGCTATTAAAAATAGATAACCAGAGGCTAATAAATGTTAATGGTCCCTTCACTATTAGAAAATCAGTTGTCAGTGGATATAGCATGTATTAATATTTTATTTATAATCTTCAATAGCATTTTAAAAATTTAACCCTGAGAGAATTATTTCCTGATGAATCATTTTGAGGTTAACATTTACTACCTGAACAGATTTGGCAGGAGGACATTTTCATCTACATACAATTTTAATGGCTTTAAAATCATTATTTTATAATTGTAATAAAATGCATGTGCAATTTGTCAGGATTGATAAACTCCTTACCAAGGACTCTTATATATTTCTTTGAAACTTGTTTGAAAGCAGTTAGATAGATTTCTAAATGTAAGTAATTAAAATTGTATAGTATTGAGTTATTGACCAATCCTGGACTATTAATCAAGCTAAAAAATTCTACAATCAGTGCTCATTGTGCTGAAGCCTGGTATAATAATAGTATTTGTGTTCAGTGAGGCAAGTAGCCACAATTAAACACCTCACTTGACAAATGAGAGGGTACACTTTATTTTGCACTTAATTGAATTGTTGTGCATGCTTGGTCACCATTGTCTCCTGGCCCTTTATTTTGGTTTCTGGTCATTGGCGCTTATGCATTTGTTAAAGGTAGAGCAATTAAGTCTGCTTTTGCCATTGGCTTTCTAAATGCAGGCAGAAACGTCTGGGCCACAAACCAGGGCTTAGAGAGTGCTGTTATTGTCCTTCATGATGGATTATTCATTTTCTGAACAAAAATTTTGATAAACAAATGAGAACCCTGTCAAAGAATGATATGAAATAGCTTCAAATAGGGAAAACTCCTCACTCACCAGATTCTGCTTAAGTAAGCAGAAGAACTTCTGTAGAGAAGACAGAAATTTAATCTATTTTATGAAAACAAAAATTGATTTATTTCTCATGAGCTGGGGAGAATGTGCTCTGATAATCCTGCTAATTATCAGGTATTTGTCACAACTTCCTCCCATTCGCATTTGCACCATAGTCTTTCTTCTGCAAGCACAGCGACATCCCATCATTTCTGTGCTGCTAGAAATCATTCCTTGCTACCAGGTTAAACTGGGGAGCTGAGGTTCAAGAAAAAGACTCAGTGGGCAAATATTTGGGGGGGTGGTAAGGAGAAGTGAGGATTTCCTCTACCAAGAGACACACCTGGGTACACATTGTGTTCATCTGTGCAACACCAGTGGTTGTGGTATAGACCCCAAGAAAGTTTAGTTTTTCTTAAACTTTGTGTGCAGTTTGCTCACAAGTCTCCATGTTTGCCTGACACTTAGAATTAAGATCCAGTTGCCCTAGGACAACCTTGGAATCAACAACTGATGTCCAATGAGGACGGTTTGTCTGTAGTTTTCTGAACTGACAGAGATAACAACACCTGCCTTCCTTGTCTCAGAGGATTGCTGTAAAGATTAAACTAGGTAATTGATTTTGAAGGACTTTGAAAAGAATGCCACGAAAGCATGGGAGGCAATTACATATTTTCTTTTGTAACACTCTGCTGAATCAAGTTTAGGCTTTGAAGGTTTACTAAGATCCGCGAATATTCACCTATGGGGAGATAAAGACAAGGCAGGGGTTCTTGAAATGGTATGATTAATACTGGAAGGGAGTATTCGGAAATTAATGTGTCTCAGCAGTTTTATGACTTTCGTTTTTGTGGCACCAAGTAGCAGGAGCTCAGAAGCCCCAGCTCTATGCTCAGTTTTAAAAAGTGTGGGAATGTCACCAACAGGTTCGGTCCCTTACCTCACAATTCTGACTTCTCTGCCCAGTGTAGAAAATAATGACCAGGCAGTCTCTTTATTTGTTTCAGACCCTACCAGTGTGGCCACTGCTCCCAGTCCTTTTCCCAGCCTTCAGAACTGAGGAACCACGTGGTCACTCACTCCAGTGACCGGCCCTTCAAGTGCGGCTACTGTGGTCGTGCCTTTGCCGGGGCCACCACCCTCAACAACCACATCCGAACCCACACTGGAGAAAAGCCCTTCAAGTAAGTAGCAGCCGGCCACCAGCCCTCTTTCCCGTACCCCTTCCTGGGAGCTGGCAGATACGTTGGTGGCAGGGCGTGGGCCAGCTCAGCCCACTTGGTGGTGAAGACTTCCAGAAGGTCCACGCCTAGACTGCCAAAAGCTCTCCTGAGTTAGTGACTAACATTTGGGAAATGAAGTCAGGAAGCTTGTATACTGGATGTGAGGGTGCGCTGGCTGCAACGTGTCACACCATTGATCGCAGGCTTGATTTGGCTGATCCGGCTGGCAAGGCAGGTGTCCCTTCCTCCCTGATCGCTCCATGCGCTGTGCGTGCGGTTGACAAGGACACCACCCTGCTAGAGGAGGACCATTTTCTCTGTCAAGTCTATCGGAGGAGCTGCGCTCCCTGCCAGAACCTCCAAACAAGTGCTTGAGGAAACCCACGTACTGGTCTGGCTCACACTTTACAACACTGGACAAAAGAAGATCTGAGTCATCGTCAGTGAGATTAGGAGATGGGAGTCAATACTTTTAATATTCTTCCCAGTTGCTGAGGGTCTGTGCTTCTAAATTTTATCCAGGAGCCACACAGAACTCTCATGGCTATCGGCAAGTCCTGTGGTCCTCGGAAGGTTAGGACTGCCGAATAACCTTCTCTTGGAGTACGTGGACCCTTCAAGATTCTGGTGAACTATTTCTTCTTTTCTGTGTATTAAAGAGCTTGAACTTACTGTAACAGCCAACTTGTGATTGTTTAGTGTATATTCCCAAAACTGCCATGTTGGTTAAAAAAGAAAAACAAAACCAAACACAGGCCATGTTGGCTCTTTGAGGATTCAGGAAATATGGAAAGAGATGAAAGGGTTTGGGGAAGGTAAGGACCCCTGAATAAGAAAGTGTTTGTCAACGTGTAGCACAGTCACCAAAACAGTGGACATCTGAATCAGGCTGCACGGCCTGTTCATTCAATAGTTCATTCATTCTTTCACTCATTCAGTTATGTATGTGTTCATTCATTCAGAAAATATTTATTGAGCACTTACTTTCATGCTCGATACCCTGCTAGACACAAGAGAGAAAAAGGTGATGACTTTAAAGTTAGTGGCAGGAGCCCAATTAATAAACATTGCAACATAAAGTGAAAAGTGCAGCAATAAGACATCTATACACAGTGTGTGAGCGTCGCAGAGAAGTAGAGCAATCAGTGCTCTGTGGGCGATGATGTTTAAGATGTGTTGTAAAGAATAAGCAGGAGCCTCCAGACAGACAAGGAGAAGGACGGATTTCTGCTCGAAACAGTGTGTGGGAAGGCTGAGGGGGGCAGTGCATACATAGTAAGCTGGTGGCTCAGAGCCGTTTTTGGGTTCTGTGTGATGAACCCTTTTCCTTTTAACTTTCTGGCATACATCTTCATTTATTTGCCATACTGGCTCCCTCCATTTGAGAAGGAAAATTAAAAAGGCATACGCGTATGGCTTTGTTTATTTTCTGTGGCACAAGATCAAGCAAGAGATGAAAGGATTCAGGTAGTAGGAGATAGATATGGATCCCTTTGCTCAGCCTCCGCCAAGAGGTCTTCCCAGAGACTCATTATTTTCTCTCTCAAGATGCAGTGGGGTTTCCTCCACCTGCGGGCAGGTGCACCTTGGGGTGTCAGAGTTCTGCGGATCTAGGTCCAGTTAGCAATGGGAGGAGCTCATAAAAGGCCATCATCTTGTCTCGCCTCCCCCAAAATTGGCTACTCTATTGGTCATGTTTAACTACTCTGCATCATGATGTAATTGGTTTTAATACCAGAAGTGTAAGTTTTGTCTGTGCATAGGTGCAAGTCGTTCACTGTGTGAAGGCATCTGGCTGAGGGGGTAGGGTGGGGTGTAAAATTGGGGCACAGTGTGCCTCTGAAGCTGCGGGCCTGGGGCCGCCATGGTCTGGGATCACCCTCACCGCCGTCTAGAAGTCCTGTCCAGTGTCTGTGTCCCTGCCTGGGGGACTCTGTCATCAATGCCAGGCCCAGCGCCCAGAGGGTTCACAGATTCTGTTCTTTGCCATTGCTCTGAGGGTAGAAATGTCAGCGGCACATTTCTGGTGCCTTTGAGAAGCAGAGCTTTCAAACACAGAGGTGCATGTCCCTTACGTCAGAGAGATCAGCCAGATGAATACAGTGCCAGGAATAAGATTGATTTTTACCTTGTTGCTGTGTAAATAGATTTTAGTAATTAATTGAAGAGGTTTCAGGGTCAAAATGGGAAATAGATTTCTATTAATGTTAAGGTGTTACTTATGTGTAACCTCGTTGACTCCACTCAATTTTTTCTTTAGCATCCTGTTTTTGTCATGTTTCCGATAGAATTGCCATCTTAACTTACTTTTAACTCATCGGATTAATATTCGAAGGGTGTTAGTGGTTGTATCTTTCCCCTTTTCCTATAGTTTTTATTGGTGGTGGTGGTGGTAACTATACCTCATTTCATCTGGGAAAAACAAAATGGCGGCAAGCAGGACTGTCGTCGGGTTCACTTCTTGGTGCATGTTGTCATCCATTCTGCTCCTACTTTATCAAGATAGCCACATGTTGTACTATTTCGTATGTATTCTGGGGAGAGCTGAGTGTGTGCTTGTTTTGAAAGTGCAAAATTTAAACATAGGAAATGGAAAGTTAAATCCTTTAGTATATACAACCAGGTCTTTCAGGATTGAACTGTCCCAAGGGAGTTTTGGGTATCTTCCAACCATAGCTCATGGATATCTGACCCATGGACATTTGTAAATATTATAAAGATAGCCTTTTACAAGCTTATTAAACAAACAGTCAAAAAACTTTTGTTGCATGCCAGTCAATAAAAAGGGTTTCATCACAACAGTTACTTTTACTGCTTCAACTAATGGGTATTGGCTTAAACAATACAGCAGGGAAGAAGAATCTTATAAAGACGTGCAGGCCTAAACTGCACACCTAGGGCAACCCCAAATAGATGGCCCACATGGGTCAGTCCTCTGCAGCTCAGGAGACCTCCAGGGGTCCTCGGGTTAGCTGAGACTGAGCCTGCCGTGTCAAGGGACAGCCCTTTCTAAGTTGGAAAGTCCTCTGCTGAGAAGTGGGTTTTGGAGGCAGACCAAGATGACTGGCATCCAGAGAGGGCTGGAGAAGATTTGGCATTAAGAGGTCTGAATTCATTCAAGGCTTTGCCTCACAATCTGATCAGCTGAAATCCCACTGGAGGTCTCTGTCTCCCAAGTTCTAGGTAGAGCAAGAGCCTGTTGACAGCTAACCTAGGCTGTGGACTCAACATTTCTACAATAAAGCAGCATGTAGGAAAACTGAAAAATCTAAGATGTGAACAAAGATCTTGGCTTTCAGTTTGTTTTGTGAGGCAGGAACTCGTGGAGAGCAGAGAGCGAAATAGCAAGACATTGTTTCATGTAACGGCAAAGACCAAGCAAGTTCTTTATGGCACACAGGGAAGGATGGAGGGAGGGCAGTTGGCAGTTTGAGAACTCGTTCTTTCAGCGAGGAGCCCTTGTCCCTGTCACTTAATGCACTCTCTCGGGGTTTCAGGTGGAGAGCTCTTCTCTCTGTGGGCTGCTTTCCGCCTGGCTTCCAAGCTCGGGACGCTGTGCACGCAGGCCAGCACTTTCCCCCAATGGTGAGGGTTTTTTCATCCTTTTTAGGAATAAGGGGAAATGTTTGCCTCTGTTTTTGCATCAAGTAAAGGCAGTTTGGCTCAGTATAAAGAAATCATAGGAAATTTTAAAGGATGTCTAATATTTGGGCAAGATCTAGACAAAAAGCAAATCCAAAGAGCAGATCAGTAAGTACGCATTGAGCATGTCACAGATAGGAAGTCCTGTGCCCTTTGGTCCAGTTCAAGAAGTGTTTTGTGACGTGTCGCAGATGCACGGGCAGCTTCTTGCAGGGTTTCTGTGTGTTACGCCGAACTTTACTTCATTTACTCTACATGTTCTGTGACTTACACAGAACTTCACATTGTTTGTTAAGCTCCCTGTACGTATCATCCAGTCAGCTGTCACAGTAAAGGAGGATATCAAACCGAAAAGGAAATCAAGTCTAATTCAGACTCTCACTGCAGGGGAGAGTC
>RJWT010032471.1:0-14101 GCA_004365215.1 Cuniculus paca | reverse complement strand
TCCTTCTCTTTTTTACTTTTCCTGTCTTTTTTCCAAAGTAAAAGTTCCACACCTAAGTACATTATTTCTCTTTGCTGTTGTAACAAACTACCACACACTCACTGGCTTAACACAACCTAAGTGACAGTTCTGGATGTCAAAAGTCCAAGAGAAGTCTCCTGATAGGGCTAAATCAGGAGGGGGGATATTCCTTCTGGAGGCTCCAGGGGAGAATGCATTTCTTGACTTCTGCAGCTTCTGGAAGCCACTTGCATTCCTTGACTTGGCCCCTGCATCACTCCAATCTGTTTCTGCCATCATGTCTGATTCTTACACTTTGGCTTTCCTACCTTCCTTTATAAATCCAGTGATTACATTGGGCTCATCTGAATATAGGATACTCTTCTCTATGTCATCTGAATATAGGATACTCTTTTCTACGTCAAGAGTCTCAATTTAATCACATATGCAAAGTCCCTTTTGTCATGAAAAGAGACAACAAGTTCCAGGAATTAGGACAGTGGGAGTGGGACATTATTTAGTTTCTCACGCTAGGGGTGATATTGAAAATGTTTAACAACTGATACGCTACTTGGGGTAGGAATTCTACTTTCAGAAAGGTTTGAGCACCCTGGAGACCCTTGATATGTTGATTGACAGACTGAGAGGATGCTCAGAGGTCTCAGGGAGGGGCTGGGGTATCTATTATCACAGGGAAGCACTCAGGGCCTAGAACCATGAATCCAACTGGGCAGTATGATTTTTCACCTGTTTGACAACCATTAGAACCACCCTCACATATTTTGGCTTAGTGCTGACCTGCCTATGGACCTGTAAGTTGTCCTCTCCACTGCCATCCGTGATCAGCCTGAAGACCTCCTGGGACTTTACCATGTGCTGTGCTTAGCCCCTGACTTGGAATGTCTCATTTAAGCCTCATTATAGCTCTATCATTAGGTTCTGTCTTCCTTTCGCAATAACATTCCCAGCATCACATATGCTACTAGTCCTTAAAAGTCTGGATTTGAACTCAGACTCTTTGCTTTAGAAATCGAACCCTTAACACTGTGGTTAATGTCTCCAAGGAGATGAATGTCTATTTAGGTAGATAAGGAAAGCGTGCGCCGGGACCCTGGAGACAATGCTGAGGGGCCAAGTGGCAATCGTTAGTCCACACCAAGTAGGAAGTGTACAAAGAACCCATCCCTACAGAACACAATGATTACAGAGGGGACTTCTTGGTCGTATTATAAAAATTCTCATCTACTATGTAAGACCAACCCGTATATTCATTTTTTGAAAAAAAATTTGATGGATAGAGTTACTGAAATTAGGACTTTACACATGCTGGCTCTATTACTGACCAATCCCTTTAATGATTATTATCATTAGTTTTTAAGATAGGGTCTTGCTAACTTGAGTAGGCTGACCTTGAACTCACAATCCTCATGCTTCAGGAGCTATAATTACAGGCATGTGCCACAGCGTCCAGCAAAACTGTGTATTCTTGAGTAATTATGATAAAAAGACCACAGTGAACCCTCAGAGCAAATCAAGTCCAAACTCCAACTTAGCCTATTGCAACAGGTATTGTTTATGAGATTTACCTGTGTACATAAGACTGTTTTGGGCTAGACTATCATACACAACTTTCTCAGATATGTAAAGAGTCTTAGGAACAAGAGAAGCAAAAGAGAGGAGAATGATAAAACCATTTCTGAACTTTGAGTCTTCTAACTTCTATCTACGATAGAGGCAGTTAGAAATGTGTTGCTCATACCCAGAGGAAATAATATCTAGCAGAAATAAGTAACACTACTGTCAGAGAAAAACAGCCATTTATGGGAACTTTTGATTTTGCTGTTTGCAAAAATTTTTTGGATTTGGACATGATTGAGTATTAGCACTTTTCCTTCATTTAACTGATGCATTACACAGGAAAGATAAACACTAGGTACTGTGTATAAGATTATATTAAAGAAGGTACAGTGAGATCCTGTTTGGGGGGTACATTTTTATAGACTTCACTAAAATCATTTATAATATTTATAAATCAGATTGTTAAATAAAATGCCAGAAGCCAACATTAATGTTATTTAAAGATGCTCTGGTGAAGAATTGGAAACAAATTCTATTTTAAATTCTTGAAGCTTGATAAAGATCTAAAATATTCTTGGTAGGTTAGGAAAATATCCCATTTATTTAAAATTTCCTATAAGGTAACCTCTCCTGCATTGATGATTTTGGTCAAAAGATACAGTCATCATCATAAGAAAAAGTCCTGCAAGACTGCACTTGTTGCCTTTTACTCATTAGAGAAGAGCTTTATGACTGTCAAGGAGAACAGGTAAGATTCCAGGGGATGCAGAGAAGAGGAGATCAAAGTGTTTGTGTTTACTTTTTAAGTCTTGTAGTATCTACTATTTACCACACACACACTTCTTGATTCATGCTGAAAATTGGAATTCACCCATTTCTCTCTTTTTCCTGTCTAAGATGCAGATTGGGCACATTTCGTTGACTCCATCAATCCCTGCCCCCACGCATTATCACATGCACACGTATACCTAGCCAATGGAAAAGAAAAAAGAGTTACTCACATTCATCCATTTTACAAAGATTTCCAGGCTGCAATGGGAGGGCTTTACCTCTCCTTGAAGGATGAATAAATAGGTAGCTTTACTGACAACCTGCTCACAGTCAAACTGAAGTGCAAGGGAGACCAAGGTCTTGCTCTACTGTTGGTACTCATGCGACCCCGTCCCGGCAGCATGGAAAGGATAGCTGTCTGTCTGATGGTCATCTTCTTAGGGACAGGGGCCCATAAATCAAGTTCCCAAGGACAAGACCGCTTCATGATTAGAATGAGTCAACTTACAGATATTGTTGATCAGCTGAAAAATTATGTGAATGATTTGGTAAGATCATACTTGTTGCAAGATTTAAGTAGCAGTTTTCAATTAATATAAAAGGAGCCACTTGGCTTATAAAAAAATAACTCAGCTAATTTTCTTTTGCTCTAGGATCCTGCATTTTTACCAGCTCCAGAGGATGTGAAGGTAAGACCTCCTGAATTGATTTCTGAAAATGTATTGATATGTTTTTAAATCCACTAAGAAAAGCATTAGAATGGTTAGTTAGGAATGTACTGTACTTAGTTTCCATAAATTTGGAGGATTAATAATGAGTAAAATATTTATTTCTATTTTGATTAAATGTTTATAGATTTACCAGAAAAAAATGCTACACTATATTCCTTATTAAATATGTTTACCTTCAAGTGTCTTTAAGACTTCTATTAAGTAGCACTGTTAAGACAGAGTAACAAAACTAGCAGAGAAATCTATACCATGATTAGTTTTGGTGCAATGAAAAGTTATATTTTAAGAGCCCTTGGGCATGAAAGCTCTTGAGCCTTCTTTGTAATCTTATTTAAGAAACATAGATACATACCATCAGAAGCAGAATTTACATTTTAATAGCAAGCTAGAAAAATAGTGTGGAGAAATGACAGTACAGAAATCAAAGCACTCTTTTAAAGTATAATTCTCATATACCTTGTCCTCAGTGAGTCTTGTCTTTGGCCTTCTGTGAAGTCTTTGGAAAGGACCATTTTGAAGAACTCATTCCATCTCTTGAGCCATTTAAATTCAAGTTCCAGAGAAAGGGTTCTGCCACAATGTTCGAGTGGTGTCTGCTAATCTTTTGCCCCAGTAACTTCAATCTGGTCTTCTCCTTTGGACTCTGAGAGGATAAATGCAATAGGGGAAATGTTTTCATTGTCATAGACTTTTAATCGCATAAATTAGGATAACTATGAAAGTGTTACCAGTAATTAGGACACTACAAAGGGGGAGGTTTATAATGATACATGGCAAAGAAAACAATTATGGTAAATGACTGTGTGTAAAAGTTTAGAAAGTGAATGAGTCACAACTATTGCTTTTCTCCAAAATTCACTCTCTAGCTCTAAACCTAACCACTCTCATATTTACTAGATTCTTTTCTAATAAGCAACATCCAAAATGAAAGTAGCACATTCAACTTATTGGAAAGCCTTTTCTAATGAGTGAGACTATTTATTAATTTGTGTGTTTGTCAAAACATACATTTTCCAGCATTTCACAAACCAACCTAATCTGTGGTAGAGTCCTTTCCAGAGTTTCCTAGCTGCAGACTACAACTTGGAAAATAAGATGTAGCAACTATCCCATTTTCTAACTTGATTTGGTCCAATAGGTACAGCACTTCCTTTGTATGCTTTATTAATGAAAAGGGTTTTTTTAAGTTTAAATTTTCCAGCAAACACTTTTAATATTTGTTATCATTACCAACACATGTTAATTGTACCAATGAAAGGGATTCACCGTGATAGCTCTATATATGCACACATTGTGCACAAATCGTGTTCACCTATTCTTCTTTTCCACACCCCTCCCCTTCTACACGCTTCCCATCCTCTAGTAATTCCTCGCTGAAAGACATTTTTTATCTTACATCATCATGACAGGATTTTGTCTCTGAGATACTGTATCTATCTGGTAATCTGATCAAGCAGTCCTGTCTGTGGTACAAGTGAGTAGTCATATAACTGAGATCTTTAAGTACATAGGCAGTCAAACTCAGGAAGAAAATAGTCAAGGCTACATTAGCATTATATCAAGTTTTTCAGAGCAAGTATTAAAAAAGAATCTGTAACAGAATTTAAAAGTTTAATGAAAATAAAGCCACTTAAATGGTGCATTTATATAGTGATTATCTACAATTTCTAACTGGCCTCACTAAGTTTGTTCTCTCTGTCTGTCTCTGTCTGTCTGTCTGTCTCCTCTCTCTCTCCTTCTTCCCCTCCTCCTTTCTCTCTCCTCCTCTTTCTTCTAATCATATAACCAGTGGTTCTCAAGTGGTGGTGAGTTTGCACACCAAAGAACACTGGAGAAATTTTTGATTGGCACAGTCAGGGATGGGGGGGGAGGGTGCTACTGACCTCTGGTAATGAGACAACAGAATTGCTGCTAAATATTCTAGAATGCATAATAAAGATCTGACAGCAACAAAAATCAATATGTCAATAGTGCAGCTACTGGGATACCCTGATATTGTGTGTATAACAAAGATAATCTTACCAAGTTAGTGAGACTTCCTGCGAGGAGTGGCAATGGCTCTCTTTGCAAAAGAACAACAAAATTTAAGTAGGCTTTAAGGAGACAAATATTTTCAAATGGTCAATTGTAAAACAACAGAGCCAAATATGCCTTTTCCCCAAAGCAGTGCTTGATTTGTTCTCTGTCTAAAATGAAGATGAGTTTTTCATTTTGGCTTCTAACTTCCTTACTGCTGTTCCTTGCAGCCTGCAAAACTAATATAGTACCAGGAAACTCATGTTCTCATGTGTGAAAGGATATAGTAAACAAAGCCTTGCCCTCAAAGTTTGCTGTCACCAAGGCATAGTGAAGGGAAGCGGTGGGTTGTGCTCTCAGGTGGTGCACATAAGGACTTGGGCCATCCTGTAAACTTCTGAGTGACGGCTCCTAAGGCTGCTGGAGTCAGGGGTAATCTCTCCACTGTCCTCCACACCTGCTTTGGGAAGTTAGCAGGGACAGCCCTTCCACTCCTTTTCCTCTGAGGCTGCCTTTGATTTGCATGGAAGTTTAAATCCAGCAGTTATTTGTCCCGGATCACACATTGCCAGGGATATCTCTGCAACTTGCAGGACTAAACAAAACACGCTTTTACTTATTTATTTTTTTGGTACCAGGAATTGAACTCAGGACCTTGTTCTTGCCAGGCAGGTGCTTGTGCTGCTGAGCTATATCTCCAGCCTAAACACCTTTTTATTAACGTGAACATGGAAGAATAGCTCCAGAAACTATCTTCCTCTTCTAGTGATAGGGGCTTTCAGAAAGGCCTTCTCTGGTGCAAAAGCTTCGGCCACTGGTCTTTACCATTCCTGGCAATATTGTCTCAAAGGAGTTCGTTCCATATGACTCCTCTACTTCTTTGGAACCTAATTTTCTTTCAACATACAAATGAAAATGTTAACTCAGCAGAATGGGCCTGTGTGAGAAATGTTGGTTTCTCAGATCATCACGGATGAAGCAGTTAGTGTTTTCAGTTTCAGCTGGAAAATTTACCTCTTTAAATATGAATATTATTTTTTTCCAGTAAGTTAAGCCGGTTGTGGTCAAAAAGAAGAGAAAAGAAAAAAACTTCAACAAACATGAACATGTGGTTTTCAAGGAAAAAAAAGTGCTAAAATTAACATTTATAAATAGTTTCTATTAAATAAGCATTTTGGCAAACATGGAAAGGACAGTACCTTGCCCTTATGAAAGGCAAGTTACCCTGATAGAAGGAAAACCAGATAAGCTGATTCTCAGCTTGTGGCTCTATATGCAAAGCAAATCTGATGGGTTTGTGTCGTAGAGATGCGTTATTAATCAACATTCATGTTGGGTAAGCATATGAGTTGGAAAATGCAAAACAGGCTAGATGCTATTTTCAGCTGATTGTCCTTGAGAAGATTCAGGTAACATCGTATGTGGAAGACTAGCATTGCAAGGACAGGGAAGGACTGAGGTTTCTGGCTGTAAAGTAGTGGCTTCCATACACGTTTGTGAAATAATCCGGGGGGAAATTGCATTTCACACACACACACACTTGCTGAGAGGAAAAGAAAGTAACTTGAGTATAAGTAACCCTGATACAAGCTCTTAGATCAGCATTAAAATGTTTTCAATAAGGAGGTATAAAATTTGCTTTTCCAATAAATTTCATCTCCTTTTCAGTATGGTTGCTAAAAATTTTGGCTAATTTCCTAGTCACTAGTTATGCAGACTCTTCTCCTTTGTCTGAGACACTATGCTTACTTTCTAGGGAATGGTCCTTCCTCCCACTGGCCAGAAGTCTCAAATTCTATTCCTTGACAGCTTGATTCATGTAGAATCCTACCTGATTTTTTCATGCAGAAAATATGAATATAATTTTAGGAAACTCATGCATGGCCATTGGCAAGTGTGTGGAATCTTAGAGTATGCCATCAGAGACAGGTACCCACTTCCTTTTTCCAACAGGGGGCTGCAGCTCCCTTACCTCTTCTGTTGACTTTACAAATAGATATGGAACATTTACTGGCAACAAGACATTATGTAAAGTGCTGTACAGGATAACATGTTGCTTAAAATACACCACTGATAGATAGACCTGTGTACATATAGAGAGAAACTGCAAATTAAAAAGGTTCTTAGTTAGACCATAATTTACCCAAAGCTATTACCAGTTACAGTGTAACTTTAAGAGTCTCATAATTCAGCAACTGTGTTCTTTTAAAAAATTTTGTTTTCTTGGCACATGCTTGTGATACATAATAATTACATGTGTTTTGAGGAATATATATATGTATATATATATTCTTGATCATTTTTGATCCTCTTTCCATCTTCCTATCTCCCCTCTTTTCTCTGATCACTCTTCCCATTTCCAAAAACCCTACCTTTCTCTTTCCTATGACCTCTCCTTTATTTTCTCTTTATATATATATTTGGATTTCTCAAGTAAAAGAAACCATGTGATATGTAACCTGCATCTGATTTGTTTCATTCAACGTTATGCTCAAGGTCCATCCATGTTCTTACTTGAATCCATCCTTCTTTACTGTTTAATTATACACCTCAAAGAACTAAAAAATGGAAATTCCATTGGACCCAGTTATACCATGCCTGGATATTTTCCCTGAAAGGTTCAAGTCATCATAGTATAGTGATTCTTGCACAGCCTTATGTGTAGCAGTGCAATTCACAATAACTAAACTATGGAAACAGCCTAAATGCCCATCGACAGATGAATAGGTAAAGAGGCTGTGTTCTTAAACCAAATTAATTTTCCCTTATGAAACACGAAGGTCCTATCTACTATCTAGACATCAGAATGGCACTCAATAGGGCATTAGGATAAAGAATTGCGAAAATTAATACTCCTTTCCCTTGTGCAGGAAAACAGATGTTCCTCTTCCTAAGACAAGAGAAAATTTGTCATGCAGGCACCTCCATTTCTTTTGGTTAAAGATTAAGTGGAGGTGAAATCAGACCTCACTCTTCTATTGAAATAGATGTGATCCAAGACATTTAGCAGGGGCAGACACAGACAATTGGAAAGGTCATTTTAACTTTTTGAATGACTTTTACTAACATGCATACAACTTATTTCTCTTTCAGGAACACTGTGAGCGCTCAGCTTTTTCATGTTTTCAGAAAGCTCAACTCAAGTCAGCAAATACAGGAGGCAACGAAAAGATTATCAATGTATTAATTAAACAGTTGAAGAGGAAACTACCTCCCTCAAACACGGAGAAGAGACAGAAACACAGACAAGTAAGGCTGTCATTTGTCACCTACATTATTTGCATTAACTATAATGTAATATAACTATTATATTACACCAGCGTGCATACATACACGTGTGTGCACACACACCCACACCCACACACACACACACACACACACACCCCTTTTAGCCAGAGCCTCCAGTGCCTTCCTGAATGGTTACACCTTGTCATACATGGTAGGTTTTGAGAAATGGGCACTCCTCTTTCTATATTTGCAACTCAAATGTTAGTACGTTATTAGACTTTCTGATAATGGCTGGAATATGTTAATTTACTTCCCAAGGCAAGGGGATCATTAGGAAGAGAATCCAATCATTATTTAGAAATTAAGAAATATTTCCTTCTCATTACATACATGGTCACATATAGCTTGTATTCATAATTACAGGAGCTATCTCCTCCTAGGTTTTGGACAAGGTAAGACCCTGCAAAAGACCAAGATAAATTTCAAACTGCTTTTCTCTCTAACAGCAGAGTCAGTACTGAATTTAACTAAGTACACTCTATCTCTTGCCTGGGAAATTTCAATATTCTCTGTTTTGGGGATCTGAGTCCTCATATATCTCTTATGCCAACTTATAAGCAGTGCTGATACTCAAGAATATGAGTGATTTGAACATTAATCAAAACCATGAAAATCACATAAAATAAGTTACTCTAAATTGTATCAGTTCCATCTCCTCTAAGAAACCCTACATGTGACTCCAATGCAATCTTAATTATATTATCAAAATGATTCTGTCTTCCTTTGATTTCTTGGCCAGATTACTATGTGAAAAATGGGTCTTTTAACATTTTATCATAAAGAAAGGAGCATGGCTTTCAAACCCCAAGTCAAAGACTCATGAAATGGTAATGTTGGCATTGAACTCAGAACTATCCAGTTAATCAACTTTGAGTACTACTAAAAAGGTGACTCATCCCAAGTTACAGAAAATAGTTAATTGTCAGAACAAGAACTAGAGCTTACGTGCTATCTTTCAGCCAGGTGTTCTCACTACACATTGAGACTGGTATTGAGCACTATGTATCAAGCAATGACCTAGGGTTTGGTACGTCTACAGGAATAAGAATAAAGAACATAAACCAAGAAATTAAGAAGTAAAGGAATGAATAAATAAATGTAACCAGGCAACGCACATGAGAAACTATTTAATCTTCCTGGTAATCAAATAAATCCCGGTTAAAATAAGGAAATCCTATGTTTTCCAATTTAGAATTTAAAAAATGCTGCCCAAAACAAAAATGCTCCAGTTAAAAAGTGGTAAAACTTTTTACCATGTATTTCAAATGCCTTATAAATTTTTATTCCCTTAATTTCATTAATCTGCTTCTGTGAATTATTTTTGCTTCTATGAATTTTCAAAATAAATTAAAATTTACATGAAAAATTATTTACAGATGTGCTCTTTGTGGTATTGTGTTCAAAGGAGAAAAGTGAAGCAACATATGTGTCAAAAAATAGTAACAATTCCATTTGGAATACAAAGCAATATATTATATATATTTAAAGGATACTTAACATATAGGAAACTTGTGATATATTAATTATACACAAAACAAAACAAATTACTAACTTGTGTAACATAAATGAAAATAATATTAAAAAGCAAAACAGTGGGAGGATACATATTGAAGCACTGCGGTGGTTATCTCTCGGGTGAGATTGCGACTCATTTTTCCCATTGTTTGGAACAATTTTATGTACTTTTCCAAATGTTGTTCAGTAAACACGATTTCTGTTTTTTTATGGGAAAAGTAAATTTTAAATGAACATTTTGTTAAGCAGGAGAAAATTTTACAAGGAGAATGTTACTTTCTCATTGATTTCTAGACATGCCAGTCATGTAATTCTTATGAGAAAAAACCACCTCGAGAATTCCTAGAAAGAATGAAATCACTTCTCCAAAAGGTATCGGATTTTCTATTTTTATCTTTACTTATCCAAATTACCTGTTATGTTGAGATTACTCATGGTGTGCTATTTCCACAGATGATTCATCAGCATCTTTCCTAGAATGCATTGGACAGGAAGATTCCTGAAGATCTAACTTGAAGCTGGACACTATATTATACACTCTAATACAGTAATGAGACTCATTTCTTGGTATTCCAAGTGCATAAAAGTATAATATATTAGTAGTGGGGGAGGAACCTCAGATAAGTGTGCAAAGTTAGGATCATTTCTCCCAAAATATTATGCAGTACTTCAGTTCAATCTATATGCTACAAGTTTGGCCAACTTGGAAAACCTTTCTACTCAACTAGCGTCTGGTTTCCTATGTCATGGATTTCTATGACTACTGAAGTTTTACTTTATTTTACTGCCCAACTATGACATCTCTTGGCTGGATGAGAGAGTACAATTTTTAACCAAAAATACAGTTTAGGAAAATCCTAATCTTGTGTTAACCTTGATCTTGATTATCACAAGAATGAAGTTTATTATGATCATAATGTAAAAGGTAAAAATATAGAAGCTGAAAATGTACAAGCATAGGACCAATGCTTTTCAATGAAAAGTTAAAATCTTTATTCTTTTGTGGAAATGAAAGCTAAATATTTAAAAATTTATATCTGAGGAGTTTACTTTTTATTTCAGAATGTATAATGTATAAATATGTAATTGAAGCATGAGGGGGATAGTTTTGGTAGATGGGTTAAAAAAACCTTATTTTGTTATGAGGTTTATAAAAATATTTAAATATTATGGATATGAATATTTATGGAATAGACTTTTATTCTTTGTTTTTGTTTTTTTTTAAAACGTGGTAATAGAGTATTACAAAGTGGGTTGAATATTACCTTCCCCTAATCTCAAGTCCCTTTATAAGCTAATATTTGAAGCTTGTGAAAATGTCAGTTAAAAGTTAAAGAAGGATACACAGCAGGTAGTCTTCTGGAGTCAAATAGTTAAAAAGTCTCGTAGTTGTCTTTTCCAATTGCTATGGTTGTTTTTGAGGGAGCTCATAGCTCCAGACACCCATCACCTTTCTTCCAACCTTTCTTTCCTGTCTTCTTTTTTAAAATGAAACTTCTGTGAAGACATTTCAACATGTTTAGTTTTTTGACTATGACTGCAGGGTTCGTATACAACAAATTTAATCACTTACATCAAACAAAATCAGGAGACAAATTAAGAAACCAAGCATCCTGTCCCAATTTAAAACAATCTTCTGCATACATGTTTTAATCTTTCACTCATGGGCAATAAAATCAAGCAATCTGCTCCAACTTCCATTTTATATCAATTCTAGCAGAGTTTGCTTAAACAAAGAAACTCTAGAATAATAAAATTTTAATTAGAAATAGCTACTTGAGAACTTCTTGTTAAAATGGCTCTGAGTGTACATGAGGATATGGGATAGGAAATGCTTTATGCTCTCAGAAGAAAGTTTATCTACTTGAAAGCATTTTAAAAACAAACACAGACAACAAAGATATCTAAAAGATATATGGAAAATCAATTATTTAACCAAAGCTCAGTGAAGAAATATAAACATAATTAGAAGCAAGGTCCTCTGTTTTGTCATCAGAAACAAGGTACCCTGTTTTAAAATTTTAAAATATGTTCCTGCAAAGAAATCCTGAAAAGATGCTCCTATTGATGGCGATAAGCATACAAAGGCTGCTGAATTATTAAACGTGCCAGCCCAGGTTGTTGCGATGAAAGCTGAAAGCAGGCTCAGAGATGGAAAACTTCTGAAAGAAAGTGTATAGAAAATGGAGTCTGTATTTTTCGTTCCTGGCTTGTTACTTGTTGACCTCTCAACATTGTGACTTTCTATTTAAAATGATGTATTTATTTTGTTTATCGTTAGAAATCTCTGTTCTAATCCTTTCAGTGGTGTACTCCAGTAAAAATAAGTTAACGCGTCATTGACCAGTGAAGATCCCACTAGCACCCCAGGAAAAGCCATGCTTTAGAATAAACAAGATGGAGGAGTGAGACTCGGACAGCTCTGTCTTCCTCACCACCTTCCCTGCTGCATTCAGCCTGTTCTCGAAGGGGTACGAAGATAACCGTGCACACTGGTCTTCACCTTTTCAGGTCATACAGGTCACCTGAAATGTTGGCTGTGAAATTGTGACCACTTAAACTTCCTGGGTTTCCATTTCCTTATCTATGGAGCAAGGGTGTAGACTCCCTTCCCAAAGCTTTTTCTGCATTTTTAAGAGCTTTATAAATCTAGAAATCCCTAAGATTCTGGGCATTCTTCTGACCACACTGAACACCGGACCACACTTCTGAGAAAACATTGTACTGAGTTTGATGTTCAGTTGCTCAACATTACTTCAGTAGCATTTGTAGCAATACTTACTGCAGGAACAAGGGAAACGTTCCAATTTTTAAAAAGGAAGTAGGAAGAAAGGAAGAAGACAAATACATTGCTGTAGGTTGTGGGAATATGGGAGTTTGGGGAAAATTAATCATGACTTTTTGCTATTTTAGCTGAATGTGTCTTCTTTGGATGCTGGTGTCAAATTGTAGCATTATTATTCTATATTATTGCTCTGTTGTATTTACATTTGCATCTGAGAATTTAGTTTTAATATAAACTATGTACTTTATAACTTAATGATTATTTATTATATATTTGGTTTTAAATGTTTATGTTCACGGTTTCTTATTTAAGACCTGATCATATTAAATACTACCCAGTCAGTACAACTGTCTTCTTGTGATTCCCTGGAAACACTTAATTCAATAGTTCTGGCAGAAAAGAAAAAGTGGTTTTTAGTTTCTGAAAGCATATAGATTTTACCTCTGTGGTAAAGACAGTCTCTCTCCTTACCTGCTGCCACTGGAACAGAAATGTCCATTTCCTACCCCTGCCTCAAAGAGGTACCGCTTCCTCTGCACCCACACACCTACATCCAGCAGGTCTGGAAGGAGCTGAAATTGTCTTTCCCAGGGCCCACTGCCACCATCGCATGCCCATTCCTGTACAAACCTCCTTCCTGAGTTCACATTAATCCCATCTAGTTTTTTTGCCTTCACTTATTGACAACTGTCATCTCCTGGTTAGGACTCAGTTCCCTGACACCTTCTATGTGTTTTTCCCCTTGAATCCAATTTCTTCCATTATTGTGGGCAACTTCAGTGCCCGTGGGGAAGATTCCCACATTGCAGTTTCCTAGAACTTTGACTTCAGTTTCTTGGAGCCTGCTCATTTACTTCATCCTGTGGCCTACTCTCAGGGCCAAGTCCCGGACTTTATCGCCTGGAATTGTCCTCTCACTGAAATTTTCATATATGGAAAATGACCACCCACTAGTATTTTTAGCTCCCAAAACTATCCTACTTCTACTGCCAGGCCCTCAGCTCTCCTCAGCCTCTTCTTCGTTTCCTCCTTCCGTCACTGAGCCTGGGCCCCATCAGTCCCTTGAACTACAGGCCCAGCAGCACACACTGTCTCCTTCCCAGCACTTTCTTCTTGGGTGCCTGTCTATAAGCTAGCCGTCTTCTGCTTAACCCTAATCCAGCTTCAGACATTGGCCCTAGTCCCCCACCTTGGGGGAACTTTTCAAACTCCACTGGGGTCACTTTCTCAGTTCACTCTCAACTCTGACGACTCATCTACTTTTAACATGTGGCATAGATTTGGGTAAGAGTCCCCTCTATGTCCTCAGTCACCACTCAGCCTAGGCTTGGTATCGCCCCACACAGAAGAGTCAACCTCAATGAAAGAATAATCAGTATATGTCTATGCTTTCTTATTTCCTATCCAGTCATCAGAC